>SKCR01025218.1:0-156091 GCA_019454045.1 Zanthoxylum bungeanum
AATGGTGCCCTTAAGACACCCTTCCTTGTCTATTTAAGGAGGGTTGAAGTTCATTCTTGATATCCAGAATAGTAAAGTGTCTCATAATTTCGTTTTTGAGTAAAGAGAGAGTTGCCCACCATCTCCTAGTTCAAGATCTTCTTAAGGAGTGCCCATTGGAGAAGAGAAATCCGAGTTATCATGGGAGAACGTTAGCCACAGAACCCGTAGAGCACCGAGACGGGGCTAATAAGTTCTTAAGGACAGATAATCATCTCGACTTTGACATTATTTATTAGGTTTTTCTGGTTCTCAAGGTTTTAGGGTTTTGTATGTAATGTAGATCTAGTTTTCTGATTTTGTCCTTTGATTCGTTTGTCGCATGTTAATTTGATGTTTAATGACACTAAACTTACCATAATCTTAAGAACTTATTAATTAGTGTTGTTAGATATTAAATCGCATGCGTAATTAAGAAAATTTCTGGAAAAAATACGTAGGGCGTTCGAACGGTCGACTAACGCGAAGGTAAAAATCTGAAAATTCGTAAGAACATTCGAACGCGTCTTCAAACGCAACTCGAATGCAAGTCTTCTACCTAAGAACGTTCGAACGCATCTTCAAACACAAATCGAACGCAGACCTTCTGACTTAGTTCGTTCAAACTCGTCCTAAACGCAACTCGAACGCAAACTCTCTGAAATTATTTCGTTCAAACGTGTTCTCGAACGCTATACGAACGTGAACTCTCTGGAATTACTCCGTTCGAACGCGTTATCAAACGCTACGCGAACGTGAACTCTCTGGAATTACTCTGTTCGAACGTGTTATCAAACGCTACGCGAACGTGAACTCTATGGAACACCTCGTTCGAACGCGTTCTCGAACGCAACACGAACGTACACATACTGGACAGTCTCGTTCGAACGTAGATACGAACGCGACACTAACGAATTAGTCCTGGAATTGTTATAAACTGTAAAGACTTAGGTTAATTTAAGTGCTAATAATATTAACTTAGTAAATCATATACTGAAACACAATAATCTTGGTAGTATAGATTCAAGTTATTATTAGGTTGTTCAATTTTCACAAGCATACACATAGTGATAAAGTTGAAAATTGATTGTGTGTTGCATACTTGGGTGAGAATTTAAAGTGTAATCATACACAAGTAATTCCATCCAATCTTGATTGACACTTACACATATATCTACACATATCGATTTTGTATTGTGAAATTGAAAGTGAAATACTAAAGTTGAATTGCTAAGAGATTCTATTGAGAAAGTGTTTAAGGATATTATGTCAAAAATGCGATAAGAGTCTAAGTGGTCAGGGACTTAAGTGGTTACTCCGGACCCCCCTCGTCCTCTGGGAATATTCCTTATCTACTTTTCATAAGAAACCTTAGTCGGAATTCAATGACTTGTGTTTATTGGTACTTCTGTCCAATAGAACAACAAGTGGAAACTTGATATATCACTTGAACAAGATCATCTTTTGATCGTTGTGCAAATTGTCTTTTGTAGACTAATTGAACCCTGTTGGTTTTCCAGTTACATATGGCTAGCAAAAACATCACAGTACTGGTCTCTCATGGAGAAAAACCGGAGAAGTTTGGTGGGGCAAACTTCAAACAATGGCAGAGCAAAATGTTGTTCTACCTGACAACTCTCAATTTGGCTAACTTCCTTAAAGATCCTCCGGGTCATGTGTAGGGTGAATCGGAAACAGCTAAGGAACTGCGAGAACAGACGTGGCTGTCTGGAGACTTCTTGTGCAAGAACTACCTTTTGGGTGGACTTGACAATACCATGTACAATGTATACCAAGGCATGACTTCTGCGAAGATTCTCTGGGAATCTCTCGAGAAGAAATACAAAACTGAGGATGCCGGTCAAAATAAATTTGTCGTGGGTATGTTCCTGGACTACAAGATGGTAGATTCAAGAACATTGATGTCTCAGTTGGGTGAATTGCAGTTGATCATTCATGAAATATTGGATGAAAGTATGAAACTCTTTGAGACGTTTCAGGCTGCCACCATAATTGAAAAGTTGCCTTCATCATGGAAGGACTTCAGGAGCTATCTGAAACACAAGAAGAAGCATATGAGCCTTGAAGACCTTGCGGTTCGATTGAGAATCGAAGAGGACAACAGGATGTCCGAGAAGGCAAGCTTTAAGACTATGGAGTCTAAGGCCAACATCATTGAGGGTGTGAAAGGTAGCAAGAAGAGAAAGAACAGTGGAGCTGATTCTTCCCAAGTGAACAAGAAGTTCATGGGGAAGTGCTACAACTGTGGAAATAGCGGTCATATGGCAAAAGACTCCAGAAATAATAAATCTCAGGACAAGGGTAAGAAAAATAAAAATGAGGCCCATGTCACTGAATGTGAGTAGCTGACTGATGAGATCTCAGAAATGGACCTATCAGCAGTGGTAACCAAAGCCAACATAGTTGGGAATCCGAGATAATGATGGGTAGACATTGGGGCTACTCGTCATATCTTTGCAGATAGCAAGATGTTTTCCTTGTATCAGAAGGTCGATCGCAGCGATCATCTGATAATGGGAAACTCGTCCACCTCTCAAGTGGTAGGACAAGGCACAGTGGTTCTGAAGATGACATCCGGAAAAGAGCTTACATTGAAGAATGTACTGCATGTTCCAGATATTCGGAAGAATTTGGTCTCAGACTCTCTCCTTAGCAAGGTTGGTTTTGAGCTTGTATTTGTTTCTGATAAATTTGTAATGACTAAAAATAATATGTATGTAGGAAAATGATACCTCACCGAGAGCCTTTTCAAACTCAATGTAATGACTGTCAATCGTGCTATTAATAAAGCTAGTACTTCTGCTTATATTATTGAGTCACAAAATGTATGGCATGGGAGGTTAGGACATGTTAATTATGATACAATATGTAAATTAATTAACATGGACCTTATACCTAAATTTACAATTGATATCCAACATAAGTGTGAGGCATGAGTTGAAGCAAAATTACATAAAACATCATTTCATTCTATTGAACGCAGTTCTAAACCCTTAGAACTTGTACACACTGACGTGTGTGATATGAATGTTGTGCAAACAAAAGGCAGTAAAAAGTACTTTGTCACTTTTATCGATGATAGCACAAGATTATGTTATGTGTATTTGTTGAGGAGTAAAGATGAAGCTATTGAGAGCTTTATACACTATAAGAACGAAGTTGAAAATCAACTCGACAAGAAAATCAAAAGAATCAGGAGTGATAGAGGTGGTGAATATGTTTCACCATTCGGTGAATATTGTTCTATGCATGGAATTATTCACGAAACCACTGCTCCTTATTCTCCTCAACAAAATGGGATTGTTGAGCGCAAAAATCGAACGTTGAAGGAAATGATGAACGCCATGTTGACAAGTTCTGGTTTACCCCAAAACTTGTGGAAGGAAGACACCATATGAGTTGTGGACAAGATTCCTCACAAAAGATTGGACAAGACATCATATGAGTTGTGGAAAGGTCATGTACCTTCCTACAAATACCTAAAAGTGTGGGGGTGTTTTGCCAAGGTAATGGTTCATAAACCTAAGAAGGTTAGAATATGACCCAAAACTATGGATTGCATTTTCATTGGATATGCTCGAAACAGTAGTTCGTATCGATTCTTGGTACACAAGTTTGAGATTCCTGACATCAATCCGAATATGATAATTGAGTCAAGGAATACGACATTTTTTGAAGAGATGTTTCCTTGTAAGGAAAGACAAAGAACAGAGTCTTTCAAAAGAACAATTGATACTGTCAATGACAATGATCAGGTTGACCAAGAATCAGAACAACGCGCAAACGTTTAGATAATCGAACCTAGACGTAGCAAAAGAGCTAGAACGTCTAAGTCGTTTGGTCCCAATTTTCTGACATACTTGTTAGAAAATTAGCCTCAAAGCTTCAAGGAATCAATGTCTTCGCTGGAGGCACCTTTTTGGAAAGAGGCTATCAACAGTGAGATTGATTCCATCCTACAGAACCATATTGGGAGTTGGTTGATCTTCCTCCAGGTTGTAAGCCATTGGGCTACAAATGGATATTCAAACGGAAGATGAAACCAGATGGCTCAATAGATAAGTACAAGGCAAGACTTGTCATAAAAGGTTATAGACAAAATGAAGGCCTTGATTACTTTGATACATATTCACCAGTGACTCGTATCACGTCGATAAGAATGCTCATAGCCATAGCAGCTATATTTGGTCTTGAAATACATCAAATGGATGTAAAGACGGCGTTCTTGAATGGTAATTGGATGAAGAGATTTACATGGAACAACCAGAAGGGTTTAATGTTCCTGGACAATAACAGAAGGTATGTAAACTTGTAAAATCCTTGTACGAATTAAAACAAGCACCTAAACAATGGCATGAAAAAAATTTGACAAAGAGATGTTGTCAAGTGGGTTCAAAACCAATGAGTGTGATAAGTGTGTGTACACCAAATCAACTCAAAAAGGATATGTCATTGTGTGTCTCTATGTAGACGATATGTTGATAATTGGTAGTAATCATGAAATGATTCAGTCTATAAAAATGTGTTATCCAGCAGATTTGATATGAAAGATTTGGGAATAGCTGATGTGATCCTAGGAATTAAGATTTCTATGACATCAGACGGATATATATTATCTCATACTCATTATATTGAGAAAATACTTGAGAAATATATCAAATGAGATCTAAATATGGCTAGAACCTCTGTGGACCTAACTCTTCATCTATCAAAGAATACTGGCTCGAGCGTATCGCAATTAGAGTATTCGAGAATCATCGGAAGTCTGATGTATCTCACGAATTGCACACGACCTGATATCGCTCAAGCTGTGAACAGGCTTAGCAGATATACGAGCAATCCAGGACATAACCACTGGAAAGCCATAGTAAGAGTTTTGAGGTATCTGAGAGAAACTTCAAAATATGGGCTACACTAAGAGAGATATCATGTTGTTATATAGGGATACATTGATTCTAACTGGATATCTGATACAGTGGATTCCAAATCTACGAGTGGATTTGTTTCCACACTTGGTAGTGCAGCTGTGCCATGGAAATCCTCGAGGCAAACATGTATTACTCGGTCTACTATGAAATCAGAGTTTATAACGTTAGACAAAACAGCGGAAGAATCGGAATAACTTCGAAACTTCCTGGAGGATATTCCTAGTTTGCCCAAACCGGTGCCAGCAATAAGCATACATTGTGATAGCCAATCGGCTATTGGGAGAGCCCAAAATACAATGTATAATGGTAAGTCTCGACACATACGTCGGAGACATAATACCATATGTCAACTGCTCTCAAGTGGCATACTATCGATCGATTATGTTAAGTCGAAGGAAAACCTAGCGGATCCACTAACTAAACGTTTACCTAGAAAGCAAGTTAAGAAGTCATAGAGGGGAATGAGCTTGAAGCCTATAAATTAAGAATTGTCACTGTGGAAACCCAACCTAGCTGACTGGAGATCCCAATATCTAGGTTCAAAATGGACAACTGAAACTTTGTGCAATTCAAAACAATCACTGAAAAGTTTTGTACTCTTTCCCATTCCGATAATAACGCTGAGTGTTGTCTGTTATGGTTAGGATAAGCTAAGGATTTTAATGATCACTATATTAGGAGATGAGTCTTAATGAGGGTAAATACAAATTACCTCTTCATAGTAGATCACCTTTTTCAAGTAAGAAGTGAGACCGCTTCCATGGGAACTTTTAAAGACGGGATACCCTAAAGTACTTGATGAATCCAGGACCGTTGTTCATGGCCGAAATGAACACAATCGCTTAAAGGGAAATGGTCGAAGTAAAGCTGTGTGTTGGCAATTATCTTGGTTTACACCAACGGCAGAACAGTTCAAAACTATGGGTCGCTGGTTTTCCAAGTAAATCCGATTGTCATTCACTAGAAAAGGTTCAAGGCGAAAGCTACCTATTTCGATGCAGCTTTAATTCACGGAAACTCTCTCAGGTGTCTGCATTAATATTTAGAGAATTGTGGGGGATTGTAGAAAATTCTCTAAGTATTGTGTTTTGGATGGAGGAGAGGATATGTCTTTTGGACATGTCCTCCAAATTGTAAGAATGCTCAAAAACCCAAGTGGTGCATGGTGGGGGTATAACCCTTGGAAGGGTTACACCTCAAACCAAATGGTGCCCTTAAGGCACCCTTCAATGTCTATTTAAGGAGGGTTGAAGTTCATTATTGATATCCAGAATAGTAAAGTGTCTCATAATTTCGTTTTTGAGTAAATAAAGAGTTGCCCACCATCTCCTAGTTCAAGATCTTTTTAAGAAGTGCCCCTTGGAGAAGAGGAATCCGAGTTATCCTGGGAGAACACTAGCCACAGAACCCGTAGAACACCGAGACGGGGCTAATAAGTTCTTAAGGACAGAGAATCATCTCGACTTGGACATTATTTATCAGATTTTTCTGGTTCTCAAGGTTTTAGGGTTTTGCATGTAATGTAGATCTAGTTTTCTCGTTTTGTCATTTGATTCGTTTTGTCGCATGTTAATTTGATGTTTAATGACACTAAACTTACCACACCACCAACAACAAACAACACCATCAAGTTTATTACAGAGGCAGAAACACTGCCGTTTTTTGGGACTAAAATTGGATTTAAATTGGAAAAAAAAGTTCTGATTTCCGTAAATGATCTAATAATATTTTTTTATTATTTTATATTTTATATTTGTTACATTATTAAATTATTTAGTATTTAGTGGTGATTAATTTTATGAAATTATTTTATTTTTTATCTTGGTATTTTTCTTTTTTATTTTCCTACATTTTAAATTATTTAAATGATGAATATATTAAGGGTGAGCAAACCGGTTTCGGTTCCGGTTCCGCCTGGAACCGGAACCTACCCGGAAAAAATCGGTTCCTAACTAAGTGGAACCAGAACCTACCCAATTAAATAGGGTACCATATTATTCGGTTCCGGTCCGGTTCCGAATTACCCTATTAATATAACATTGTCATTTAATAGCAAGTAAGCGATTAAAGAATTTTGGTAGCATAACTCAATTTATATTATGAAATAAGAAACTTGTAGTTTCATGCATCATCTTAACTCGTTCTTAACCTGCTTCACGGTTTTGATTGTTGATTTCTGCACTATCTTGTGAATTTAGGAAACATAAGATTCTTTTGAATTTATTTCAACCTTGTAGCTAGTGGCTGTGTTGAATTTGACATTTTTTCTGATTTGGAAACTAGAAATCTAGAACATGTGTATGTATACAGATAACAGACACACTTGAACAAATTCGGAGAACTGATCTTCAGTTTTCATGGTAATTAAAGTGTTGATTATTAATTTCATTGTGCACGTGTTTTTTCTCTAAATGAAAATTTAACCCCAATTGTAGCTAATTTTTTCAGGCAATTATTTGTGGAAAAGTTAAAGACACCCCTCTGTAGAAGATCTTAAGGAATGATAAAACTGTAACCATCTTTTCAAAATCGGGTATCTAATCCGGTTCTCAAATGCGGTTCTGGTTCCGTTTCTATGGTCTGGTTCCGGTTAAGGGTGGCAGAAAAGTCCCGGCCCGGTCCAGCCCGCCCGAGCAAAAAAAGCCCGGGTATGGCCCTAAAATGAAAGCCCGACTCGGGCTCGGGCCCGGGCCGGGCTTTCTTATTTTGGCTTGGGCCCGGCTGTTGGTTTCTTTATAGGTCCCAATATCATAACAAGCATGAAAATAATGTGTGAATACATCAAAGGAGGTAGCGGAATACTCACATTGATCGGTTGAGACGATTTGGTGAAGAGAAAAATTGATTTTCACCTCCAAAAACGCAACTGCATTGACCAGATTTTTCCGCCCACTGTTTCAGTTTTGAGTCACCATTTTGAGCTTCGAATCTTCGTCGTTTGATTCCCGGCTCGTGGGTGGGTTTCCCTAACACCTTCGTATGCCTCTTAGAAGTGTACTAGCACTTGGATCTTGCCACAAAAAATCCACTGCTCACGTTTTCAGCAGCTAAACCAGTGAGTTTTGGCCCATTGGGCGTGAGCATGAAGGAGATTGGAGAGAGAGTGAGTTGTCTAGGGTTTACTAAATATTCATCTAATGAATAATGATAGTTACCAAGTGTAGAGAGATATTTTGTTTTTATACTTTAGAAAATCCATTTCACTTTTACCCTAAACTTGGTAGGTGTGGGTAAATGGTTTTCCAAAAGTAAAACAAGGTAGTGGGTGGTAGGTACACCTACCACACATGGGCCCCACATATTTGAATTCAAAATTCGAATATCTCTACGAACATTTGCCGCGGCTCGGTTCCGTTTAATCCGATTAAACGAACTTCCGTCGTTAAATAATTAAATCTAATTTAATTAAATATCGATGCCACGCAAATATATTACGAACGTCGTTTACGAATTAATTCTAAATTAATTCGTTCGTTCGCATTAAAGTCCGACTTTAATTTCGTAATGAAATCCAATTCATATTAATATATCCGATATATTAATTTTAGCCCATTCGAATAAATTAAATAGAAAAATCAAATTTAACTATTAAATTCATTTTCCGATTAATTCCAAATTAATCGCGTTCTCTCTCTTTAGACTATATTTTATCCCATAAAATATCTCCGTAATTAATCCCAGATTAATTTTCTCTCTCATCGAATTAATCCCAGATTAATTAAAGTGCGAGTCATACATCATCGGTGAATCATTGGGAAGCGACCCATGAGATCCCCGGATATGTTGGCAGTAAATACGGTCGTCGGACTATCCGAACACGTAAGTACCAAGTACTACGTTTTACCGATTCACGAGACAAGGTTGGCTTCTAGCAAAGCACCATGCCTACCCAATTCTCCGGAAATATCCTTACAGGAATGAAGGATCTGTATCAGGCGTAGTATACATCGTATAGTGCATATCGATCTAGTATCGGATGGTCACGTGCTAGGCCTGGGGTTGGAGTTGTGTCTGCCCCGTACGAAGCACATGTCGGATGTCTGGTAACTAGTCTCTATAATCGGATATACATGACCTAGTCATAATATCCCAATGGCCGCGCAGCACTTAAGAGCACTAATACCGTATCCTACGTGACATCATCTCCACTATGACTGGAGTGATACTTCCGTCTTGACATCACACCCAATACTCTACGATTCTCAATATACCCAGTATTGCGTACACAGAACCGGTTAAAGCCCTGGACGACCTCAACCAAAGTATATTGATTGTCGTAAGTATTAGCGGTGCAAGTCTCAGGTTAAGACCAAATACACCTACCCTGATGTCGGACTCCCATAGACACGCAGTCATACTACCAATGGGATTCCGAGGGGGTCTATCCAGAGCGAAGCTGTTTCCCGTACCATCGGTGAAACACAACCTCCTACTACACTTGCATAGTATCCAATACTTAAATATATGAGAACTATGCCCGTTATGCCCTCATAACGCGCACAAGTGCAATACTAGTCTTTTACGTATTTATCGATGTCCAATCTCGATAATACTCTGACTAGGGATATTTAATGATTTATCCTATGTGGACTGATACTGTCTCATATCATTCTCCGTCCAGGAACAAATCATAGGGACCTCTCATCATTTATACATCTAAGGTGATCTAATCACAAATGATAAGAGAGCAATCTCCTTTGTCACATAGTTAATTTGTACAACAACACCATGATCTGTACAAATAGTGACGCTATGGGTCATAATTGTCCAACAATCTCCCACTTGGCCTATAGCCAGTCACTCGAGTGTCTTACACCCGAACTATGTACGGTTGGCTCAAACTGCTGAGAAAAGCTTTCGTCAGCGGATTTACATGATTATCATCTGATGCGATTTATCGATCATCACATCGCCATGATGTATGATCCGAACGAATCAGATGAATATCGAAGTATATATCTGGATCGTTGATGAGACCATTAATTCTTTAGCATTTGCTGACGCCTAGCTCAGCTGCTAACAAACTATATCTAATCTAATTAGATTTGTTATTGACCCAGATGTTCTGCTTTTGCTGCATCAGCAGCTGCAATTAACCCACATTTGTTGTTTATTCGGTAACAATATCTTGCTTGGAAGATTTCCAGCTCACTGTACCGTTATTCAAACTGTATAGTACCGTTTGTGACTTTTAGTCGTCTTTATCGGTTATAGGAAACTTACTACAGTGATCCCAGTCACTCCAAGTTCTTCTTCTCCATAGACTAAGACAGCATCTTAGTTCTCTGAGATACTAACGGATGTTCTTAACTTCAATCAATCCAGTGACTATCACTCGGATTGGTCTGATTGTGTCTCCATACGCTCAAAGCGTATGAGACACCAGGTCATGTACATTTTAAATGTACAATTTCTCAGAGAGTGTGGTAACAACTTTAAATCTATCCCAATAGATCTTTATTCCTAGAATAAAGGTTGTTACTCCTAAGAATTCTACGGAGAATTATTTCGAAAGCCAAGCTTTCACCGATTGTTTTATGGGAATATCATTTCCAAGAAATGACATATATTATCATTATTTTATTCAGGACATTCATTGTCAGTGCGCTCCCACTAACCTCCTTATATACACAAGAATTATTTTCGTTTTGAATTAAATCATAAACCATTATGATCACATCAAAACGTCAGCTCTAAGAACCTTATGCTTGCTTCATTCCAAACATGGATCGAACAACCCGCAAACCTAGTTTGCTGGTTTAGGTACGACAAAATCGTCAGGATGTTATAAACATCCTCCAAAAGGTTTCCGTTTAAGGAAAGCGATTTTGATCTTTAACTGACACATTTCATAAATGTACAATTTCAGCAAGCATTATCCAAATGGATTTACAGTGGCAACAGGTAAAAGGTTGAACCGTAATCAACACAATGTTGATAACGATACCTTTTCGCTAAAAGCCTAGCTTTGTACGTTGGTATGTTGCCATCCATGTATGTCTTCCTTGAAGACTTTTAAGTACTAATAGACACAATGCCTAACGGTACATCAACTAGTGTCTAAACATAGTTGGTATACATGGAATCCACTTCGGACTCATGGCACTTTGCCACAAAAGGGAGTCGATACCTTGTATCACTTCCTCAAACGTAGTCGGTTGGTCTACCTCAACAAGATTGACATCTTTATGAGGTGAGATCAGAAACCCATACCCCAGGTTATTTTCTGATTCTCTCCGATCTACGCGGTTCTTGTGTATTCGAAGATTAATGGTAAGTTTCATCATTGATGAACTATCTGTGTTCCATTAAGGACTTCGTGCCTTGAACAGTATTACTCCGATTTTCATCGAGTTATACCATCCTCCCACTTACCACTGCATATCGGTATTCCTCTTAGAAAACCGCATGGTGAGCAACAATAACATTGTTCTCTCGTGAGATGCATAAGTACTATACTTATGGTTTCCCCTAGGATAACCTATAATTGGCACTTATCCTATTTGGGTTTTAGTTTGGTATCATCCAAAATATGCCTAGCATACCCAAATCATCAGGAATGAGAAACCCGGTTCTTTCCCGTTCATATCTAATATGATATATGTCAAACAGATTTATATGGAACCTTATTCTAAATAAGTATTGCACTGTTAATGCATATCCGTTGAAGGAAATGGTAGCTCAGAGCGACTCATGATTAGCCTTATCATGTCCAACAAAATTTGGTTTCTCCGTACGAACACACAGTCAAACTTACATGTCTCGGGAGGAGTCCTCATTGAAAGAATACTATACTCTTTCACGTATGTTTGAAACTTACTGCTTAAGTATTTTCCATTACGGTCTTACCGCGATGGTTTAATACTTTAGACGATCTATTTGTCTACTTCGTGTCGAAACTCTAAAAGTTATCGATTTGTGTTCTTCAAAAGAAACACATAACCATAACGTGATGCCATATCCGTTAAGGTCACGAAATATTCATATTCATATCTAGCATTGCTAGATATGGGCCCACTTACTTCACTATGAATAGGGCTAACAGATTGGTGGCACTATTACTATTACCAAGTAAATAGCGTTTCAGGTACTTTACCTGTAAACTAGATTCGTAGACTTTATTTGAATAGTCAAATCAGTCCTAGTACCCAATCTTCAAAAGCTTGGATATACGAGTCTTGTTTAATTGTGTCCCAGACAACAATGCCACAAATAAGTCTCTACTGATCAAATCAGTTTGAGCTATATATTTGTCATTTTACATGTTTGAGATTTTATTTATATTCAAAATATAAATTATGTTACTCACATCTAATGTGTTTATCTTAATATCATTCTTTATATAATGAAACACTTTAGTGTTCTAGAATATAAAGGTCATCCGCAACGGATTAAACACTGATATAAAGATAATGTTTCTAGTCAAACTAGTTACATTATAACAGTTCCTAATTTAAGTATATACCCAAAAGGTAGTTCCTAAACTTAGGATTCTACGGTCGAAACAGCGACTTTCGTCCCGTTTCCGATTCGCAGATTAATCTCAGCTTGAAGTCAGTATCCTGCTCACAGCAGATTCTTAACATCAATCCATATATTTTTAACCATACTAAGTATTTTAAAATCCAATTTTAATACTAGTAAAAGACATAATATTGACAAACATTCTTAAAGTCAGAGCCTTGCCCTTTCTTTAATTCCTTCGTGTCTGCCATATCCAAAAGGCAGTCACTTTAGGATATGTCATTTATCTTCCCAGAAGATCATAATGATTTTGCCTTTGCCCTTTCAAATATTTCAGAAGCCTTTGGCCAAGCCTTGGGTTTCTAGAATATTGAAGTATGGTGCGCCTTGCGCCATTTACCTAATTGCAAAGTTTGACTTTATCTCCTCGAGAATAGTCTTTAACCCTCCAAGAGTTATTTATTGCAATTTTAATACTTCTTAAATCTAAACATAGATTTATGACAAGTATATCGAATTAAGCACTTAAGTTATCATCACATAAATCTTCCAAAGATTATGCTCTACTATTTGCTTAATTCTTGGCTTAGGCATAATAGGTTATTTTATCAAATAAAGTAACTTATTATTTATTTCCAGGACCATCCTGAAATTATTCCCAATTAAAATATAGTCGTTTAAATACATTTTCACCTAGGATTATGTTTTAAACACTAATCTTTCATTCATCTTGATTCTAATAGTCCAACTATTTAATCAACGATTTGTGGTACTATGTATTATATTGATTATTATAGTCCAACTATACAATCAAATATAATTTAAATCAATTAACCTCAATTACATTGATTACTATAATCCAATTATAAAATCAACTGTAAATTAATTAATTCAAATATATTGATTACTATAATCCAATTATATAATCAACTATAATACAGTCCAACTGCTTATTAAAACAACAATTTAAATATTAGTCCAACTAACATTTAATTTATATGACGAATAATTTGAATGAGCGCGTATGGCAAGTAATTAAACGAATATTGCAAATTCAATTCTTGCCTCCCACTATTTTTCGGCGAGCCTCTAACCCTCTGTCAGTACTCGGGAAACCGTGTTTCCTAGTGGGCTAGGATCCCGTTAAATAACACACAATCTTGACTTTGGCCAACAAATTGTATGATATTTAACTAGGTAGATCTCAAAGATCAATTGGATCCAATCCAATTCCTAGATCCAGTAGGCGGATATCCAAATCCTAAACATATATCTTATATATGCCAATACATCCAATGTATTACCTAACCTTTTTCCTCTGAATCAACTAAGCCTTGGCTTTGGCACAACAAACCTAATGATCCCAGTCAAGCGCGACCCATTGACCATGGAAAGCTTCGTAATCAATGTCGATGGACAAGAAGTGGTATTGACTTTGGCCAACAAACCACAACTTGGACAAGACACCAATATAGAACAAAACTCTTGTGATTCAAACACATCTTCGACGGACAAAGGGCTTGACTTTGGCCAACAACCCAATGCCAGTCTCGGATCTTGAGTGAGAATCACTCAATGGAAGGAAAAACGCATGATATTTGATGAGGGTTTTTCGCATGCAAATTGGCTACCAATTTATTATCTTTATTAAGGTCTCATCATCATACACCCTTAAACATGCATTCTAAGCACATAATAAAGCGCATATGAAAATAAATAATAATGATATGCGGATGGATACTTAACACATTGATCCTAGATCAAATCTCTCAATTTCTCTCTCAAACTAGCACTTGTATTATTTCTACCCGTTACACTACACTACTAAAGAAACTTCATTTACATTGAGGGGAATAGGTGAGAAGAGAATACAAAGAGAATAGAGGTGATAAGGCTGGACATGCAGGTCCAATTTAATAAATCGAATTTATTACAACAATTTCCAAAATTGCCCCCACCCGACTAATATCCATCCAATATACATTATTCATTCATCACAACCATGTATTCACACAAGCATGTTATCAATCAATCTAATCACATTAATTAATCTGATAATTAGTGATCATCCAATGTTCAAACAACGATTTGATTTTGCGCGAGTCAAACTCGTTTTTGCGAATAAGTACTCAAAGTACGAATTCTCGAATTAAATTAAACTACAACATTAAATCCAATTTAATATGTATTTAATACTAATTCACTATTTTAATTCCAAATTAAATATTACACTTTATTAATAAACCTTTTACGACTTAAATTCCAAATTTAATCGTTACGGGTCTCAAAGCCCGATTAACGTCCAACGTCAGTTTAATTCAAGTCCAATGGACTTTCAATTAATTTCTTTAAGGCATGGGCTTTGGCAACCAAAGCTCAATCAAGGAGTAACCCCATAAGCCAAGAAATCAATTTCGGCTCATTAGGCCCAATTAAACTTTAAAGGTTTATAAGTCACATTTGGGCTTTATGGAAGTGGTTTTGGGCCCAATTGGATCCAATCCAATTTGCCTAAACTCAACTTTGTACAACAAAGCCCAATAAGCCCATTTACAACTTTAAAAGCCCAAATCCAATTTTAAGGCACAATTAATTAAATCATAAAGTCCAATTTCATAATCTAATTAATTCTAAAGTGCATTACATGATTAATCATCCAAATCAATATTTCTAAAACAGAAATTTGTCCAATTAATCATGCTCAATTTCATTATCACATGTCCAACACATTTAATGAAAAATCAAACCCATTTACATGCTTAAAGTGTCTCGGCCAAGGAGGGACTTTTTATCCGATTCGAATTCAATCCAATTAATTTCACAATCGATATTAAGTCTTTATCCCGAATGATTTCCAACACATCCAATGAATTAAAAAATCAAAATTCCAAGACATTAAAGGGCTTTATGCATTCGGCCAAGTAAGGAATTTAGGGGTTTTTGTTCAATTCAAAATTCAATCCAATTCAATCTCAAATTAACATTATCCATATGATTCCAACTCATCCAATGAATCAAAATCAAAAAATTCCAAGATCAAATATGAACCCTAAGATTCGGCCAACACATCAATTTAGGGGAAATTTGTTCCAACATAATTTCTTGAAATTGATCAAATCATTCTTCAATTCAACATGATTTAAGCATATTCAAACATCCAATTTAATCAAATCATGCTCAAAATCAATTTTACCCAATTTTAGCCCTAAAAGTTTCATGCTTGAACCTAGGCTCTTGATGCCATTGTTGGTTTCTTTATAGGTCCCAAGATCATAACAAGCATGAAAATAATGTGTGAATACATCAAAGGAGGTAGCGGAATACTCACATTGATCGGTTGAGACGATTTGGTGAAGAGAAAAATTGATTTTCACCTCCAAAAACGCAACTGCAGTGACCAGATTTTTCTGCCCACTGTTTCAATTTTGAGTCACCATTTTGAGCTTCGAATCTTCGTCGTTTGATTCCCGGCTCGTGGGTGGGTTTCCCTAACACCTTCGTATGCCTCTTAGAAGTGTACTAGCACTTGGATCTTGCCACAAAATCCACAAAAAGCTTCCCTCACTACTCACGTTTTTCAGCAGCTAAACCAGTGAGTTTTGGCCCCTTGGGCGTGAGCATGAAGGAGATGGGAGAGAGAGTGAGTTGTCTAGGGTTTACTAAATATTCATCTAATGAATAATGATAGTTACCAAAGTGTAGAGAGATATTTTGTTTTTATACTTTAGGTAAAATCCATTTCACTTTTACCCTAAACTTGGTAGGTGTGGGTAAATGGTTTTCCAAAAGTAAAACAAGGTAGTTGGGTGGTAGGTCCACCTACCACACATGGGCCCCACATATTGAATTCAAAATTCAAATATCTCTACGAACATTTGCCGCGGCTCGGTTCCGTTTAATCCGATTAAACGAACTTCCGTCGTTAAATAATTAAATCTAATTTAATTAAAATCGATGTCACGCAAATATATTACGAACGTCGTTTACGAATTAATTCTAAATTAATTCGTTCGTTCGCATTAAAGTCCGACTTTAATTTCGTAATGAAATCCAATTCATATTAATATATCTGATATATTAATTTTAGCCCATTCGAATAAATTAAATAGAAAAATCAAATTTAACTATTAAATTCATTTTTCCGATTAATTTCAAATTAATCACGTTCTCTCTCTTTAGACTATATTTTATCCCAGATAAAATATCTCCGTAATTAATCCCAGATTAATTTTCTCTCTCATCGAATTAATCCCAGATTAATTAAAGTGCGAGTCATACATCATCGGTGAATCATTGGGAAGCGACCCATGAGATCCCCGGATATGTTGGCAGTAAATACGGTCGTCGGACTATCCGAACACGTAAGTACCAAGTACTACGTTTTACCGATTCACGAGACAAGGTTGGCTTCTAGCAAAGCATCATGCCTACCCAATTCTCCGGAAATATCCTTACAGGAATGAAGGATCTGTATCAAGCGTAGTATACATCGTATAGTGCATATCGATCTAGTATCGGATGGTCACGTGCTAGGCCTGAGGCTGGAGTTGTGTCTGCCCCGTACGAAGCACATGTCGGATGTCTGGTAACTAGTCTCTATAATCGGATATACATGACCTAGTCATAATATCCCAATGGTCGCGCAGCACTTAAGAGAACTAATATCGTATCCTACGTGACATCATCTCCACTATGACTGGAGTGATACTTCCGTCTTGACATCACACCCAATACTCTACGATTCTCAATATACCCAGTATTGGCGTACACAGAACCGGTTAAAGCCCTGGACGACCTCAACCAAAGTATATTGATTGTCGTAAGTATTAGCGGTGCAAGTCTCAGGTTAAGACCAAATACACATACCCTGATGTCGGACTCCCATAGACACGCAGTCATACTACCAATGGGATTCCGATGGGGTCTATCCAGAGCGAAGCTGTTTCCCGTACTATCGGTGAAACACAACCTCCTACTACACTTGCATAAGTATCCAATACTTAAATATATGAGAACTATGCCCGTTATGCCCTCATAACGCGCACAAGTGCAATACTAGTTTTTTACGTATTTATCGATGTCCAATCTCGATAATACTCTGACTATGGATATTTAATGATTTATCGTATGTGGACTGATACTGTCTCATATCATTCTCCGTCCAGGAACAAATCATAGAGACCTCTCATCATTTATACATCTAAGGTGATCTAATCACAAATGATAAGAGAGCAATCTTCTTTGTCACATGGTTAATTTGTACAACAACACCATGATATGTACAAATAGTGACGCTATGGGTCATAATTGTCCAACGCCGGCCCGGCCCGGGCCCAAATAAAAAAATAATAAATTAATATATTTTAATATATTTGTAGCATTTTATTTATTTTTAGCATTTAAATTGTTAATTTTATCAATGAAACTTGTGATTTATTTGTAAATTGTCTTTATATATAGTGTAAATGTATTTTATATTCGTATTTTTTTAATTTTTTTTTTAAAAATTCGGGCCCAAAAAAAAGCCCGGGCCAGGCTTTTCTCGGGCCCAAGTTTTTTTTTTGTTGGCCGGGCCCGGCCCATTGCCACCCTTAGTTCTGGTTCCGATTATTCTGGAACTGGAACCAGACCGATTACAACCGGTTCCTTATATTTGAAACCGGAACCGGACCGGTTACAACCGATTCCGATTTCCAAACCTGGATTTCTGGTCCGGTTCCAGTCGGTTCCGGGTAGACCCGGAACCGATGCTCACCCCTTATATATCTTATGAAATATTTATATTGGTGGTGTAATTGTGATTATTATAAGAGTTATAATTGGTAAAATTAAAATAATTGTTAAATTGAATAAATGTTACTATTTTTTCTAATTTTATTATTATTTTTAAAAGAAACGGAAAAACCAAATTGAATCGAACCGAAACAACAATTAAAAATAATTACAATTTTTTTTTATAAAAAAAGAATGAACAGTTACATTTTTGAAAAAAACTAAATAATTATAATTACATTTTTTTTTATAATAATATCAAATCAAAACAAACTGTATCGACCCTAAATTTTATTAAGAACCAAATGATTTTTTTTGGGTTGTTTGATGCCATGGGCTGTTATTGGGAACACTTTTATCACATTCTTTTATGTAGCTATGATGATAATTATAGATGGTAATAGGCCGGTGATAATATGGATATGTCAATATCTATATAATATGTAAGAAAAATTGATTTGTGTCTCGTGCGGGATTCAATCTTTAATAAAATGTGAAAGTAAATATATATATCTGACTCATTCAACTAAAATAATTATCTCTTATTATCGCTTAATGTTTCAATTCCTATTAGTCCACGGGATTTTTGTCATTCGTAGTAATAATTAACCATAAATTTCTTAAAAATTCATCATATTCAATACTTGCCCGTTTATGCCATCGCATCCCAATTCATCAGACATCGAATCTCTAATCCTTAATGAAGAGATGCGATGGATGATGAAGTGGAAAGGGAAATTTCAGTACGAAAACCTGACCGGTTTGGCCCATAAAATACCGGCCCGGACGGCCCAATTTTAACAGCCATTAATCTTAAAACCCTAAGTATCCGTATTATGGTAATTCCTGTAATCTGTCTCCTTCCTTACAGTAACTAAACTTACATTTATTTATCATTTTCTCTTTTTTCAGGTATGGATTCATGTTCGGAAGAGAATCAGCTCGCAAGGAGCTCGAACTTTTAATCGACCATCTTAAACGCGGAAATTCGACGCCTCCTCATCATCCTTGATCAGTTCTGAATAATGTAGAAATTTGGTGTATTGTAATAATTTCTAAGTGTCCGCTTAATTATGCATCAGGAATATTGAATTGAGATCAATAAACTCGAAATTTCTACATCATTGAAATGATTAAAATTGGGTAAATGCCATCACATCCGTATATTTGGACTCGATATCCTAACACATCCGTGCTTCTCAATTTTTGGCTCAATTTGATAGTTTTACTACCCTTATGACTTGGATAATTCAAAAAACTTAAAGAAACATTTAAATTAGGATAGAATAGTCATCAAAAAATCATTTTACATTGTTATTTAAGCTAAACTATAATTATTAATCATGTAAATCCGGAAAACAATCTGGAAAATAAAATTTTGATTAGGAATATTACTAGTTTCAATACTTGCGGGCTTTCCAAAGTGCCCAAACTACTATTGTCTTAAAGAGAGTCCAAATGTTTAAAATTATCCAAGCCCAAATTTGTCCAAAGTTTCAAAAGTGTGTGATTTCTTCTCACTTTTTTTTTCTATTGCTACAATTTTACCAAATAATTTCCCCTTAAAATTGAATTTTTCTAAATTTTTGAAAATATTGATAAACGCTTGAATTGGAGGTGGGTTTTTTAAAGTTCGGCTATTTGCCCACCCAACAGGAACAGGATTTTGTATCACAGTTCCATGATCCGCTTTTACTATGTATTAAAAATCATATTAAAAGTAATTTTTAAAATTAAAATCATTTTTAAAATACTCAGAATTTCTTAATAATAAATTCAAATTTAAAATATTTAAAATATCTTTTTGATAACAGGTTGAAAAACGATTCTAAAGAGCCCAAACTACTTGTGTCTTCAAGAGAGTCCAAATGTTTACAATTATCCAAGCCCAAATTTGTCCAAAGTTTGAAAAGTGTGTGATTTTTTTTTAAAAAAATTATTTTAAAAATACTCAGAATTTTCTATTGCTACAATTTTACCAAACAAATTCCCTTTAATGATGAGAAGAGATGCTTTTTAATTTTTACCAAAAGCACTTTAACAAATTCCACAAACAACTTTCTTCCTCCTTGCTAGGAAAATCTCCCACCCACAAAAACAATGCTGCTTACAAATTCTAATGCCAATAATAGCCATTGGAAGAAAATTTATTCCAGTGAAGTAACATTAATCATGAACATGAACAAGAACAAAAGCTTAAACATGAAGGTGATAATGGGAGTAAAAGAAATTAACAAAAACAACTACAAGGATTATAGGAGAAGAGAAGATATATTATGATATATCATTCATCATAATTTTGTTTATACACAACATGCACTTCAAGTTGAAACAAACAAAACAGTTCAATCTCAAAATTAAAAAAAAAAATTAAAAAAAAAGAAAAAGAAAAAAAAAGGGGGGGCATCTCAAAACACACAAACTCCTTTCATACATATCATCATCAACATCATATTCACAGTTAAAAAACTATTTTAAAAGGACCATCATACCCCTCTGTCTGTTCTTTTTTTCTCTTAGTTCTTGTCTCTTCCTTGGCCCTTCTTTATATGTTTAATTTCCATCATTCTTTTTTTGGGATATTAAAAATATATAATTATAGGACTAATTAAGCAGCTGCAACAGTGCCAGTTTGGTAAGAGTGGTCCTGTTTCTTGTTGGGTGAAGTTGATTTCCTCTGCTGCTGCTCTTTCTTCCTCAGAGCCTTCATTGTTGAAGTCAGGCTCTGTTTCTTCTCCTTGAATTCATCCCTATCTATTTTCTCTTCCCTGCACTCTTCACTACAAAATGGCATATCCCCTCTGCAAAATTACCATATATATATATATATTAATTCTGAAAAAAAAAATTACTGCTTCAAACTTCTCTTGACAAACGGGAACCAAAATTTGATTTTTTTTATAAATAAAATAATAGATAAATTTTGTTATTAATAAACGGGATTTTTCATTAATTTATAAATTCAACGGGTTCCGTGACTACTCAGATCCCCACAAGTAGATCAAAGTAATACCCTTGTTCAGTTGTTATTAAAGAAAATATTTTCATTATAAATCTTGATAAACAGAGTGAAATACCAAATCTGTAACCAGATTTTGAAACATGGGAGCAAAACAATTGATAATTTGATATAAAAAGCAGGAAGGGAAAAAAAAAATATTACTCCTGAAATTGATGGTGCAAAAGACAGACCTGTACATGTAGATGTCTCTATTGCCAAGAGGTTTCTTGCAAAGAAAACAAGCATCCAAGAAATGGGGTTGCTGCTCTTCAAATCTGGCATCATAAAATCTTGCTCCAGATCTTGGAGAAAAACAAACAGATGATGAAGATGATGATGATGATGGTGATGGTGACAGATTCTTCAAACTACTCCTCCTTGCACAAGAGAGATGCCTTGAAAACAAAGCATAGGTATTATTGGGCTGGTTATTATGGTTCCCTGAAAATCCAGCTTCCATATCAGCTAAAGATGCCAACCCATCATCCTCTTCATTGAAACAATTCCTCCTTGAAACACCTGAATCCATTTCCTTCTTCTTCTTTTTTGCCCTTTTGGGTTTTGCAAATGACCGGATGAGCGAGTGAGTGAGTGAGTGGGAAGGAAACCAGAGGAGGTGACGGATATAAAGAAGGGTACGTGAATGAATGACATGTTTTTATAGCATAGGTTTGTAGGTAATTTTTTTTCTTAGGGAAATAATAAATGTGTATAAGAAATATCAAACGATTCTATTTTAATATAAAAATTTAGAAAATAACAAATAGGTATATGAAGTTGATAAAATATAAGATTTTGTGAATGTAAAATTTATTAAAAATAAAATATCGAACTCCAATGCTGATAATAGTGATTTTCCAATTTTTAAAATAGTGATATAATAATTCTATTTTTTTTATAAAAAAAATCTTAGTATTTCTCGCTTATTTTTTTTTACAATCATTGAAAATCATGTCGCCAAATCACTTCTTCCGAGCGTAAACGGAGTAGGTAAAATCCTGACTATCTCAAACTCTTACAAAAAACACATTTCATTAATTCAAACTCAGTACTTGAAAATCATAAAATGGACTATATCTCATCAAACCACGTCGAACTTTTTCCCCCACTTAATTAAGAGCTTCAATGCACTCTAGATGGGGTTACATTTTTTGTTTCTTTTGGTGTAGCAGTGTAGGTCCCACTTAACATTTCATATACAAACTCACCACTTATCTTTGAAATCCATATTAAAATGCCTTGAACTCAAAATCTTACTTTTAAAGTTATTTCGAGACTAATAGGATTTCATCCCTATTAATATTAATAAATATATGATATATGTCATTTTATTAAATATAATAATTTTTTAATATTTTAATATTAATAAATATATGATATATGTCATTTTATTAAATATAATAATTTTTTAATATTTTAATATTAATAAATATATGATATATGTCATTTTATTAAATATAATAATATTTTAATATTATAATATATATATTCAGATATTTATTTAATATTTTAATACATATATTCAGATATTACTAAATTATTCTGCAACTTCGCACCGCCGTTTCATTCTAAAAAAAAATTCAAATTTGTACTGACCGAGCATAAACGGGCAGGTTTCAAGTATTTGGGCTCATGTCACCCGCATCTCCAAGCACAAAATATTTTTTTGTTACAACTGTTTAACATATTGCCACTCGGGTTCAATGAATCTACAACAATGCCAGTGATTGGATTTTATGGTTTTGTCTAATGGTGAGGGTAAATTTGGTAATTTGAATGTTCTCCTGCTTGATACTTGGATTTTCTGTGGAACCACACTCGCGACGTAACTAACCATTAACGTTAATGTTACGTGACAGGGCCCACTGACCACTCCACTCTCGTTCATTGCGCGTTAACGTAAAGCTCACATCGGCCCGGTCTTTTTCAATTGCCGGTTCAGATTGGTCTCTTTCTTTTTCTTCCTTATGGGTCAAAGGGCAAAGACTTTCCAGATCCCATAGTAAAAGTTGTGGAGACTACTGAGGAGCAAGTGGCAAACGTGAGTGAGCTTTTGGAAATTTCTTCCTAAGGGACCAAATACCTCAATCCTTTTTTTTTTTTTTTTTTTTTTTTGATATCGTTAGAAATCTCATCCCCGTCAAATCACTCATTTCGAGTTTAAGCGAAGCAGGTAAAATCTACAGACCCTTACAAGAAACGTACTCCCTGAATTCGAACTCAAAACCTCAAAATGAGATTTTAAACCATACATCATCAAATCACGTCTCTTGATGATACCTCCACCTTTTTAACATTGTTTTTATTTTTTTCCCTCTTTGAGACCAAACAATCTGAGGAGAAAGTTTCAATTAGCCAATTTCGTGGTCTAAATTTTTTTTATCATATTCCTAATCTATCATTTTTCATGACAAAATTAGAGATCGTATTGAGCTACCGTCTATACTCTCGATTTTATTCCTAAAGTAGTTCTCACCTAACAGCTCACATATAAATTCATCTCTTATTTTTTAGACCTCATTAAGAAAACTCAAACTCAAGTTATAACTCTTAAAGCGATAACTTGAAACTAACATAACTAACTCGGGTGGACAAATTGTAATATTCATCTACATCATGCACAATTGTGAAATATTTAGATCACACTTTTGATAATGATGCATCATCTTTTTTGAAAATTGTGAAAAACAAAATAACTTTAAGTGCATTAATTGAATTTGTTAGAATAGTGAGCTTGAGTTTCATTATAAATTTAGATCTAATTTGAGAGCTCAAACAACACAAAATATTAAAGCTTCATGTTAAGAAAGCTTTGAAAGTGTTAGAGAATAAGGTTTTTTGTAAAAAATTTAAACACTTGTAAAGTTCTATTATTGTAGTAATATATTCAATTTTTCCTCAAAACACTATTCAGTTATCAGAAAATCACCACACAAATTTCTCACATCTATCTCGAAATTTATGGGATTCAAATTGATCGGATACTATTTACTATTGAATTCAAACATTTCAAAATCAGATTTTTGAATTTTTGAACCTTTTATTTTAAAATGAAAATACGAAACAATATTATTTATATTATTAATTTCTAGTTAGGTACCTACTCAGAATCTACTGAAAATAAAATCTCAAAACTCAAGCTTTCCAAATCTCAATTAGAAATTCTCAAACCTAAAATTGCCCACCCCTGAGTCTAGTGTGGCCTATACTTTCTTTTAAAGCTCGCAATTCAAAAGAACGAGAGAAACATCATTCAAGTAAGTGGCACTCTCCATAAATGCAAGTAAGACTCCCATCAAGCGGGTCCCGGCCCGGAACCCAAACAGTCTTTGTACTACTCATTACACTTACACACAAAATAGTGATTTAAAATCATGATATTATTTTTTTAAAATTTTATTTATTAATATTTTTTATTTTCTCAAAATAATTATATTTTGTTATAATTTTATCTTCGTTTTTAATATTATTTTAGTCTTTTTAATATTTTCCTGAATAAAATCCGACAGCTCATTGTTTCGCGTGGACCCACTCCACTGGGTGATGTCACCTCCTCTGTCTTTCACTTTCTCTCTTTCATCCTTCTTTTGTTCTTTTCCCCAACTCCGCAACCAAAAGCCCCATCTTATGCGGACCCCACCTTCCCATTCTTTTTCATCACGATTGATTTTTGAATCATATGGCCCTTTTTTCTTTTTCTTTTTTAATTGTGACCGAGACTTCTTTATTTTTTCAAAAATATATTTTATTATTATAAAGTTTTCTATGATTTCATCTCCTCCTTCCATTGTTTATGAAAATAAATATTAACAATAAACACTCTTTCCATTAGTCAAGGCACGATAACTCATTTTCATGTATTTTTAAAATTATCAAGATTTTAATTTAAAGGATTTTCTATTAATTTGTTTATTTTTGAAGTGAATAGAAATCCCTTAAATAAGGTTCAATTATCCACTACGGATATTAATGAAGATTATTTCATAAGGAAATCTCGATATGTTTAAGTGAGGCAAATAAGGAAATGAATTCTTATAGTTATGTTGAGTTCATACCTAATATCATCAAACTATATGCCTTTTATTAAGGGAATACAGATCCCTCACACGATGCTCGTGACACACAAAGTCTATACAAATATTTTGAATTCGCTCAGTACCTTCAAGTTATAAAATGACAGTCCTCATTTGAGGGTCACTATCCCATTCAAATTTGATGGTATTGTTGGTAGACGAAAATCCCCACCATAGGACGAAGTCACCCTAGGACGAAATGAAGAACGAAGAGAAGAAGTACGATGAGCCGAAGCACGACGACGAGCTTGGGGCGATCAGACCAATGGTTAGGACGAAAACCTATGATGCGGTTACTTCCACGATCGTAGCAGTTGGACGGTTTTCCCTCCATAACCAAGTAGTTGAGACACGCAGCTCAGCGGTTACAGGCACGATCTTGCAACTGCAAGGAGATACTGAAACCGCCTAAAACGGTTGACAAACTTCACTACAAAAGCCTACCTACACCAAGAAAATAGCTCTGATCAAATGAAGACTCAAATGATCATATTTTTATTTTTCATTTCTTAGATTGTAATCTTAGGACTGTAACTTGTGTGCTTGCGCCCCTTGTAGGCTTATTCACTTAATCAAACACCTCTTACTGGGACATTGTCTCAGGAGGTTTGAACCTTACACGCTCTTCTTTCTTCACGCATAAAAATTGCGCAAACAATTTTTGGCGACCACAGTGGGAGATTTGGTGTAAAGAATGCAGATGCCTCCGAAAAGAAACGCTCAAACTGGCTCAACTGCGGAGGAAGAAGGACTGGAGCAAGCCAACCAGCCCAACGTTCCAGCTATAGTGGGTCAATTCGAGGGTCTGGCAGACGCTAGTCGGTACGAACCTATGAGAGAGCTAAGCCCTAACGCGGTGCGCGCGTTGTTCGGTGAATTCACACATGATGTTGTTGAGCAGATTAGGCTCCAAAATGCACATGTCATAGATAAGTTCGTATCAACTACTAATTCGCATTATGAAAATATGGCTAAACATTTAAGCTCGTTAAATGAATTAATGGCCAAAAGTGTAAACGGTGGCACGGTGCTGCCACGGGCTACGCCTCCCCCTGCGGCAAGCGGTCAGGAAGCTGGTCATAGTAATGTTCCTGCTCAGGGAACCGACCTCCCTACGGTTCCTAGGGGAGGAACAAGCCCTGGAGGGAATGGCCCACATTTGGGGCCAAATATTCACCAAGGGCCAAATATGGCACAACATGAAGTGGTGATGCCTCAGGGTGTCCAGGTTTGTCAAGGGCAGAATCATGATTATGTCCCACTTTTGAGAGGGCTGCAACCGCCGCCCATAGCTGTGCCATTTAATGGCAACGATATGTTAAGGGAACAGATGGCTGAAATCCTTCAAAACCAATTCGGTATAGGCATACGACCAATTCGGCCAAGATATCGGAAGCCGTATCCTGATTGAGTCGATGTGGCTTATCATTGGCCTAGAAACTACAAGATACCAGATTTTTCCCTCTTCACGGAGTCTGGGGAAGTTTCTACCATGGAACACATAAGATGATTTACCCTTCAGTGTGGGGAAGTCAATGATTTCCACATACTAAGGTTATTTCACGGCTCATTATCAGGAGTAGCTTTCTCTTGGTATGTTAGTCTGCCGGCCAATTCGGTGGAAAGTTGGCAGCAAATGGAGCAATTGTTTCATGCGCAATTTTACAAGGCCAGATCTGAAGTGGCCTTAGCCGATTTGGAAAACTTAAGGCAATTGCCCGGAAAGTGGGCTGAAACGTTTTTACAAATGTTTAAGGTAGCCCGAGACTGATGTTACGTGCCTTTGCCCGAAAAGGAATTCGGGAGAATCGCTCAAGGATGTCTGAATCTCGATCTAAAAAATAAGTTTTGGGATCGTGAGTTTTGGGACCTTCCCCAGCTCACCACCAGCGTAGTGCGCTATGAGCGATTATTACGAGAAGATGGGCAAATGAAAAATTCGAGCAAATGAACATATTATAGAAATATCGACTATGAAATGGGCGAAGTAGGCACCGAGTCGGCCGATTTATGTTTGGCCGAACTGGTTAAAGGGAAGCCTTACGTTTAAAAAACGTGGGCGGAACCCCAAGCCAATGAAAAAAATGATAAAAAAGTCAGGAACTTCTCATTCGACATTACTAAAGTCGATGCTATATTTGACCAGTTATACAAGGACAGGCAAATTGGCTTGAGCGACCGACACACGTTGCCAACAGCCGAGCAAATCGGCAGTAAGAAATATTGTAAATGGCACAATGCATGGTCTCATACAACTAACAATTGCCTTGTTTTCCGTAATGTCTTACAGGATGCCATAGAGTCCGGGCGAATTACGTTCGAGAAGAAGATGGTTGTAGACAGCAACCCTTTCCCAAAATCGGTGGAGTTGAATATGATTAATCCGGATCTTGCTAAAATGAACTTGCCGAAAGATAAATTGGTGTTGGACGAAGGACAACACCGCCGCCGCCCAAGCGCTCTGGAAAGGATCAAAGCACCTGCAGAACAATGAGACGAGAAGAACATTTGTGTTCGGTTTAAGAATAGCATGGAGTGGATAAAAGAGTTTGACGATACTTGCGAAAGGCCTGCGAGGAGAGAATCTTCATGGCAGCCACGAACCTTCGCTACAAGGTTCTATAGAGAGATCTCGAACTTCGTCCAAAATGTGAGGACATTTAGGTCGAAGATTCATCGGCCCAATGTTTGGCATTCATACAAAAAGCCACACCCGGGACAACGGGCAGACATGAATTATCCATTATCCCCCTGTGGACGAAATAACAAGGACGCAGTTGATGAGGCACCAAAGAAACTATGACCGCCTGATGCACCGACAAGGCAAAGCAAAGGCCACCACAGGCTGTAGTCCTTGCATCACAGGAAAAGCTGAAGTAAACAAAAAAATAGAGTAACAGCAAAGAAGGAACTGAGGCGAATTGTGGTGAACACACCAAATTCGGCAGACGGAAGCAGGAAGAAACAGATGATGAGGAGCCGCCTATCATCATTCAGTTCGGTAGTATGCCACCAGTTGTGGCTAATCATTACCTGTTGCCTGGAATATTCGAAGGGAATAACAGCGGGGAAGCTGGAACAAGTGAAGACGTCTACGAGAGCGACGAAATCGAATTCGCAGCACTCTCGATAATAGATAAAGAGGCTTCAGATGAGAGATGACCGACGTAGAAGAAGAAATAGACATCAAGGCCGAATCAAAGAGAATGGGAATTTCACAGAATCGGCTTCCCAGGAATTATATGAAGCTGTCAATCCTGCAGTCGGGACACTGGGAGAGAACTTAGGACGATACCCGTTCCTTGTTCTGTATGGGACACCTAAGCTAAAGAGGGCCATCACCAGAGCCGAAAAACGAAGAATGACTGTTAATCATGTCTCCCAGGATGCGTCAGCCACGTTGCCACTTTCTGGATGGGGTATAAAGGAAGAATCGCCTCAAGATAACAACGAGGGCGGTCAGGCAATGAAAATAGGGCTATCAGGTAAAGTGGTTTTCTCGAAGCCACCAACTCAAATGACAAAGCATCTACGACCACTGTACGTGAAGGCAAAGGCTAATGGGATCCCTGTCTCCAAAGTGCTAATTTATAACGGGGCAGCCATCAATGCAATACCAGTAAGGATGCCGGGGCGTTTGGCCAAATCCGAAGAAGATCTCATCCCCACAGAAGTAGTGCTCACCGGTTTTAACGGAGGAGCGACGACGGCAAATGGGGTTATCCCATTGGATAACCGAAGAAGATCTCATCCCCACAAAAGTAGTGCTCACCAGTTTTAACGGAGGAGCGACGACGGCAAAGGGGGTTATCCCATTGGATCTGCAAGTGGGAAGTACTACGAAGACAGTAGTATTTTTCGTCATAGATGGGGCGACCACATATAATATGCTCCTGGGAGGAGACTGGATACACGGCAGTCGATGCATCCCTTCATCCATCCATCAGTGCCTAGTCTTCTGGAACCAAAGGGACGAGGTAGAAATAGTGCACGCCGACAACAAACATTTTACTGCAGAGATAAATTCGGCCGAATACTTCATGTACGAAGGGAACTATGGGCCGACCAGAGTTTTGAATGAAGGAGAAAGTCCGACCATTGTGGCTCAGAATGACGAGTCGTACCCCGCAGGGTTGCTAGACGATTTGTTCGCACAAACGAGACCAACCACAATGGTCCTTGGAGAACCAACACACAGAGGTTCGAATGGAGTACGGCCAAAATAATGAGCAAGCCGCCCTTGCGGCCACCAAGGCCAGTTTATTGGCCTATGTAATGGAACAAAGAAATGAGGATGAATCACAGGCCGCTATTTCGGCCTTAAGAGGTAAATTGCTGGCACGTCAGATGGAGGACAAAGTAAAGGAGCTATATGGAATAGATTGCTTGGTGGAAGGATAAGAATCAATGGAAGAAGAGTACGCTCTGAATGGACGATGCAAGACAAACATATCAAGGGGCAAGATGCTTTGGACGAGGTAAACCTGGGGAACGAGCACGATAGGCGCATAACTTACGTCAGCAAAGAATTGGGGGGCCAGGTACGCGAAAAGCTGCTTTGTTTGTTGCAAGAATATAAAGATTGTTTTACATGGGATTACAATGAGATGTCTGGCTTAGATAGAACGTTGGTAGAGCATAGGCTGTCAATTATGCCAAGCCATAGGCCTCATAGGCAGCTCCCCTAGAGGTTCACTCCTAATGTCATGCCTGATATTAAGAAAGAGGTTGAACGACTGTTAGAGGCAAAATTCATTAGGACGACCAGATATGTGGAATGGTTGTAAAATACCGTCCCAGTTAGAAAAAAGAATGGAAAGATAAGGATCTGTATAGACTTCAGGAACTTGAACCTAGCAACGCCAAAGGACCAATAAAGACGAAGAAGCCATTAATAACAGAGGAACGAAAACACAACAAGTTGGCAGAAAAGAGTCGAAGGTAAAGTGAGAAACAGAGGGGGATTAAAGCCTTATACGCAGACGAATGGTTTAACCTGGGACAGGTGTCGCAACAGGAATCGTTGAAAAGTGAAGTAGCGGGAAAACGGAAAATGACGAAAGTTTGCCCTAGACAGATGTTCAACCATAATTCGCTGCAAAGATGACGTGCGACGGAAGGAAACACGGAAGTGACGTAAAAAATGGCTCTTAAATAGGCCTCATGATTAAACGTGGGGGAAAGGGTCACACATTTATTGCAGATATGATGGGTTCGTGTAGGACTCTAAAGGGCGGCCCGACAGAGTATAGGGCGAAAAGCCTAACCCCGAATTCACTTCGCCCAACCTCGCTACTTCGACCTTCAGCAAATCGGCCAATCTTCAAAATCTTATCATCGGTCTCCAAAATCAGCCAAGAACAGGTGTCAACATTACACCTTTTAAAGACGTTGCCCAAGGCTTTCTCCATTATTAACACATATAGTGAAGATTAGACTGATATGACAAGACCGTCAGGCCACAGACTTACTTTAGCAGAAGACCAGACTTCGGGCAGGGAGCCCCTCCAACCAATAATAAAGCACGTGAAAAACCCTTCACGTGACAACAGTACCAATGTCTCTTCACCACATATTTAAAGGACCTAAACAAACTCTCCATAGTCAAACAGAGTCCCAAAAATGAGAAGAAAAAGATCAGAGAATGCAAAACAGAGTTGGGAAAAGGAAAAGTTCTGCATGAAACGTAGGCCACCAGAGGTGGAAGCCTCTCTTTAGTAAGGTGCGAAATGAAATGTAAGAAGACTCGCTAACGGCCATCCACACAGTGTAAGGTGTGAAATGAAATGTAAGGTTGTGGATGGACTGCGTCCGTTAGCGACAGAGTACCCGAGGTTCTCTGTGTGGAAGGTATTGCACCTCCCGAGTTGCGGCTGGGTTGAGCTCATGAACAACAGCTTGCATGAGCTTCTCTACGCGGAGCATGCTGCTTACATGGGACCTCAGACTATATAGACTGTGGATTGGCCGAATGAAGGGCCGGCCAAAGGCCGAAACGGGTGATCTTATAAGTTTCCATCGCTCCAATCTATACGCCTTTTCGTCTTCTCCAACCTAGAATTCGCTCCCATATTCTCTGGATTGGGGGATCGACCGAATAGTGGGTCGGTCGAAGGCAGAAAGGAATGGTCTTAAGTTTCCCTCGTTTCAATCTATACGCCTTTTTTTCTTCGACCAGAAAACTATCCTACAGGTTCTCTGGACTGAGGGGTTGGCCGAGTACCATCCCTCAATTGGAATATCAATCTTCCCTGAAAAGAAAATTCACCTTGATCTTCACATTCCCAGTTCAATCAAGGTAAATTTGGGGGACAATTGTTGGTAGACGAAAATCCCCACCATAGGACGAAGTCACCCTAGGACGAAAGGAAGAACGAAGAGAAGAAGTACGATGAGCCGAAGAACGATGACGAGCTTGGGGCGATCAGACCAATGGTTAGGACGAAAACCTATGATGCGGTTACTTCCACGATCGTAGCAGTTGGACGGTTTTCCCTCCATAACCAAGCGGTTGAGACACGCAACTCAGCGGTTACAGGCACGATCTTGCAACTGCAAGGAGATACTGGAACCGCCTAAAACGGTTGACAAGCTTCACTATAAAAGTCTACCTATACCAAGAAAAGAGCCCCGATCAAATGAAGACTCAAATGAGCATATTTTTATTTTTCATTTCTTAGATTGTAATCTTATGACTGTAACTTGTGTGCTTGCGCCCCTTGGAGGCTTATTCACTTAATTAAACACCATTTGCTGGGACATTGTCTCATGAGGTTTGAACCTTACACGTTTTTCTTTTTTCACACATAAAAATTGCGCAAACGGGTATAAAACATAAAATTTTGAATTTGATGTAAAACTAATGAAAATTCACCAATAATTAATGAAAAACATAATTCTTTTTTAATTTCCGAAGATAATAATTGTTTGCATTCCATTTTGAAGCAAGTATAATCTCATAGCATATTTCTTCTTTCATTATGTATTAAAAAAATACTTATATTTTTAAATAATATTTCTTTCATAGCCCCATTCTCTTTTTGATCTAATAAAGTTTCTCCATTTATATATTAAAAAAAAATCTAATTTCATAGCAACTGAAAATGATTATGTTTCTAGTGTGTGTATTTAAAATTTAAAATAATAGTTCCAGCTAAGAAAAAAGATTAATATATATTTAGATATTTTATATATTAAAAATAATGAATAATATATTTTATGTAAAAGCTCATAGGAGTTATTGTGAGGTCGTTCTCATGATAATTATAGATGATCATTTTAACAAAATGATATTTGGATTCCCAAGAAAAATGACATAAAATTCTATAATGTTTAAAAAAAAAACATTTACCCCATATTCGTTAATATATATTTTTACTTTGAATTACAGAAAAATATATAATTTATTATATATTTTCACATAAAATAAATTAAAAAATAAGGGATTGTAAGATTGTTCGGCGTCCTTCAAATTTCCGCCAAAATTAAATCCATGCCACAACCTCTGCCCGTAAACGACGGGCAGCCCGCCACTGCCTACTCGCACGCTCAACTTTCTTTACACGTGTGATCTTGTGGTTAACACCTGACCTGCGCAGCTCCTAGCTCATATTTTGAAGCCACGTATAGGATAACTCACGAAAGCTAAATTATTAATTAATATATATATTGCTTCTCAGTAATTATTTATAATTACACCGTGACTAATGATTCCGTACTACGCCGCTGAAATTTGTCCCCCAGTGCTTTCACGGGCTTTTGGTTTTGGATGGCTGAGATTGCAAATATATTTTTTAATATCTGAATTTTCTAGAACGCCGGTAATAGGGGAATCTAGTGTGTGTGTGTAGCCTTCGTTTTTCTTTTTGTAATAATTGCACCATTTGAGAATCGCATAAACAACTTTTTTTTAACCTAATGATGTTTTCATTAATAAAATATCACAAATATATAAATATATTATTATTTCAATTCGATTATAAATTTAAGAAATTATAAGATCTAATTTATGCCGAATTGTAATAACATAAAATCATATACCGCGTATCCCCTGAAATCATATATCACAAGGAGGTGGTAGCCTATGATGTATGGATAAAAATAAGACACCTACAAATGGTCATGAATATAAATTTAAAAATATATGTACATGTGTGTGTGTGTTTTTTTTTTTTTTAAAATAGATAGTTTCAGGAAAAATAAAAAATTTGTAATAAACTTTATAAATTTTCTTAAATAAACAAATAAAATCATATAAGATTGGAAGTGCGGATTTTAAGATTTGGGTGGTCGAGTCTTTAAAAATAAAAATTTAAATAAGGTGAAAGTTATTAATTAGTTAAAAGAGTTGGGGTTTTAATTAAAAGGATAAATAATAAATAATAATTGTGTTCGTCACATAGAAGCATTCCAGCTGTTTCCATGTTCTCATTGAACAGTTGATCAAAATATCAAAAATATTGCACAATGGTGACAGATAGGGGAGTGGTATTATGTTAGTGCAACATGTTTGGCACAAGTTGAGTTCTTATATAATTAATTAAGTGATTATTTTAAACCAAATAAAGGTTTTTTAAAAAAATTGTTTTTAAAGTGTGATTTGATTTGTTTCAATAATTGTGGTTTTGTTTTTAGACAATCTTCTTATTAAATTAACACTTGTTGTGAGTTAATCTTTTTCTTAAATCAACATTGGGTGCTTGCATGCCTTCAAAGTGGCTTTTCCCCCCTTAAAATATTGATTCTTTTACTAAATAATGGAAGTATGTGCATTTTTCAATGATTAAAAAATGGGAAATTTTCATTGGTCCATCCGTCCATCATTAATTAAGTGAAAATCCGAAAATATATTTAGTATTTGAAAGTTTTCATATATCAACACTCAATTATGAAAAATAGATATTTTACATTGAAAAACTAAATATAACAGAACATTTTATACCCAAAATTGGTTATGAAAAATGACATCTTACATTTAAAAATTAATAATTTTAATATAAAATGTACATTTTTTTTTATAACTTGAGATTGACATATGAAATTTTTCTAAGGCTTGATATATTTTTTGGACTTTAACTTAAAGATGAGTAGACATATAATAATTTTTCATTTTATTAAGATGTTTGAAAATCAATTCGAGTAATGTTGTTAATGTCTCCAAGGGGTGTGGCTTAATGGTGTATGGTTCAGGATCTCATATTGATGTCATGTGTTCGAATTCAGAGTGTAAGTTTGGCGGTAGAGATTTTACATGCTCTGTTTAAGTCCATAATTTGTGGTTTGGCGGCGGGGTATCAAACGATTTAAAAAAATAATAATAATATTAAGGCTAAAAAATGAATTGTTTAAGCTATCCATCTCAATTTTGAAATTACAATTTACTTTTATATATTATAGTTAATTTTCAAATGTTATAGCCTATAATATTCGAAGAAAACAAATATCTTTGAGTTTTTATCTTCAATTGTGTAAGCGAATCGATTGGGGTCAATATATTTCAATGAGATATATTACTTACAAAACTAAAGGAAACAAAAATATAAAGTGATCCATTATTTTTTTCTATTAAAAAATTTAACCCAATTTTGAAAAAATATTTTTGTGACCAAAGGTAAAACTTTTGCACTAAATTGCCCCTCACATGCTGATGATTAATCAAGTTGGGAAACACTTAATATGATAAAATCAGCTAAAAATTGAAGTTAATTCGTGAAAACAAAAACTTGATTTTCTAAGAAAAAGTAAAATATGAACAAATTAACAGACGGGTGTTGGTTTATTTCGTACGAACATCTATGTGGGCGCTAACCTATAATTTTCTTAGATTTTATAGTTTTTTCTCGAAAATAAATCAATTTTCCTCGAATTACTTTAATTCCCCATCTTTTTCAACATACTAAGTGTTTCATAATTTAATAAATCATATAAAACTATTATATCAACAAAAAAAAAAAAAACCAACCAATAAAACTATCATAAACCATACAAATAATAAAATGGTTTGTTTAAATGCCCAACACCCATGGGTGATCCCAGGACTGACCTAGGGCTGGGCCCTAAGGCCACACAATAGATGAATGCTATATATCCCGAACTCACGGTATGTATATCAGTTAAGTCAAAAACACAGCTATTAGGATTTAAACTCACATCCAAACCTCAGATATGGTTCGTATGCGATTTGGAAGCTCGTTCTAAGATCAAAAATGGTTTGTTTGATCTAGTTGGCTGATCAGTAAGGATAATTTGGACCAAAATTAAAATCTTTCGCCATTTTAGCAAATGTATTGTACCTCCACCTATATCATTAGTTTTGTCACCACAAAAAAAAAAAAAAAATGTGAAGACATTTTAATGAACTTCAAATTCAAAGCTCATTATCACTCATCTAAGTAAGAAAAGGATAAAAATTGTGGGGGCTCCATATTTATAGACAAAAAAAAAAATTATTTGTGTAGTAGTAATATATAATTTTTTTTTTTTGCACTACTAACAAATGAATAAGGGCATATTTGGTATCACTCTTTTACTGCATAAAACAGTTTTTTAGTGCGAATTGTTTTTATTTTCATTATTATTTTGTTATTGTTGTTGTTTTTTAGGTGTAATTTAGATAGAGTTTTTGAGGATTAAATAAGTTATTTCGACAATATTATTATAGGAAAATCAATTTGTTTAGATTTTAGGAATAATGATTATTAAGAAAATCAATTTTTTTTTAGATTTTAGGAATAATGATTATAAAGCTATGTTAAATTTTCTTAAATACTATTAATTTTCTCATAAAATTATTTGATTATTTTCATAGCATAACATTAAAATATTTTTTATTAAGATACTTTTATAATAAAAGTTCTAACGTGGCTTTGATCCGTTACGGATCACTTAAAATCTCTATTAACATAAACTATCAAAGAAATTTTATTTGAATAAACTAAAATCAAGTTGGTTTGGTAAACAATTATTTGATGGAAATGATTATCCGTCCATCTAATGTTAAGTTAAAGTCTAAAAATATATTAAATTTTTAAAAAATTTGACATGTCTATCCAAATTATGAAAAATTTCATTTTTATCCCCTAAAGTTTGGATGTAAAATTTCATTTTTTTCATAACTAGTTTTGATTGTAAAATATCAATTTTTCATAACTTAAGTAGACATATGAAAATTTTAAAAATTCATGAATATTTTCATACTCTAGCCTAACTTGGGGTTGGCGGATGATAATTTTCCTAATAAAATTTGACATGTGAATTTTAAAAGTCTGGGAAGATGAAAAATTAAAATTTATTCACATATTATTTTGTTTATTTAAAAAAAAAAACACTTATCATCTATGTCAAACCACTCAATCATGCTTTGACCAAGTGGTGGATACTCCTCTCTATTTAAGCTAAAGTATATTTTTCTTAAGAACAAATTTCTTTCAAATGAATTTCAATTTTAATACATTATATATTATAAAAAAACACATTGATGCATTAATATAAAATTATGCTCTTTTATTTTTTAGCCTTTTTTCCATTTAGATATTCAATCTGAACTGAATAGATAGAATTTTAACGATTTTATTTATTTTTAAATTTAGTGGGATATTAAAAAAAAGTATTTAATGCGGTCCATGACTTATTGTATGTAACGTTAAATAAATAAATAATAATAATAATAATAATATTATTTTTTTATTATTTTAACGCAATTTATAGATATCACCGACATGATTCTATCTACATAGGGGGTCTAAAATATATTTTAATCATTTTCCCCGCTCAAACCTAGACGCTTCCATTTTATAGTTTATACATGGGTTATGTTAAAATATTATGAGTAGGGATGTTAATGTGCCGGATATGATTTGAAAATATTAATAATTACACTCCTTTTATTTAATTAACGGATATGAAAATTATTCATTTATTTATCCTTGACATATCGAGTCTCTATATGGATTTTTATTCACTCGAAAATTTTACATTTATTTTAACGGGATGTCAATACTCATACCCAATTCGTCTAACCAACCAGTATAAAAAATTATTGCATTATCCGCCCCTAATATATCGAGCCCCACAAGCCCCATCCTCGCATAGATTTTTGTCATTCTTAATTGTGAGTGATATTATGAATAAAATAGTGACAAAATTTAATTATAAAATACTTGTATTATGTATTAAAAATAATTTTAAACTATAATAATAATATTTTGTGATTAATTTTTTGTTTTTCATTCTTTTGTAAATTTATCATCTTAAAAATATTATGTTATATATAGTAGTAGTGTATAATACAATCTAATCTAGACTACTACTGTATTATTTATTTAGTTCAAAAGACGAGTCATTCCAGATTTTGCCACGTGTATTGTCTTATCTTTCCCACGTATGTCTTCCAGTTCCCCGGCATGTGGAAACCTTTCTTGAGTCTCGCGTTATATCTTTGCTTATTTTTCACTTTTTATTATTTTAATTTAACCTTTTTTTAAAAAATAAAAATAAAACTCCCATATTCGTTTCTTTCTTTTCTAGACTTGTAACGCCTTAAGGGGGCAACCGGGCAAGCCAAATTCCCAATATTCTTATTTTTATTATTTTATTTGATTTCGTTTCTCTTGGGAGATTATTTTACCTATTTATTCTGTTTTCTTAATAGAAGGGATATTATCAGCATCATTAGACTATAAAATTGATTTAGTGAGACTAAATTTTGATTTTTATAAAAAAAAATTATTAGATATTTTTTATTTTTAAGAATAAATTAAAATTATCTTATTTACCAAAATATGTTTTTTAATTAATTTATCATATATATTTTAATAAAATTTTGAATTGAGTGGAAACCATTATTTTTATCACGGGAGAAAGGGTAGAAATTTGACCCGGTGAAATATAAAGTGTGAATTTTGGATTCTTACCAAACCTATGGGCCATATTAAATAGAAAAATGTCATATCCATCTTTTTCCCCTAACAAAATTGTAGGAGAAGTAACTAGGGCATGTGCAACACTCATTTCTTGTTTTTATATCTTTTCATGAGCCATATAATTGTCATCTTAGTATAATTCTTTATAATTTATATCGAATATTGAGTTAAATTATATTATTATAATTTATAGTGATAGATTGTTAAAATTTAATTATATGTAATTTTTTATCTAATAATTAATAATCATAATTTATAAAAATTCATCATAAAACTTGGTTAAGAACCAATCCAAATCCAATTGTTTGAAGTTGAACTCTAGAGATTTGCAATCTCCGGGAAATCTTCAAAATTTTATCGTCGTTTAAGCAAGCATTTTATTTATTTTTTATTTTTATTTTTTGCACTTTTACTTTTCTTGTAATTTGTCCATAAATTCACAAAAAGGTAAAGCAAAAGATCAAAGTCAGTATTCCTTCGGTTCTTCTTCCTCTTCTTTTAACAACAACCAAATTTCCACCATAAACGTCGGCAATGCCACGTTTTTTTTTTTTTTTTTTAATATATTGCAGTTCAAACAAAAATTAATTGCAAGATATGTGATAAAAAGTTAAAATGTTAATGAAAAAAAAATTAAAAAAAAAAAAAGAGAAGAAAAAAGAAAGAAACAATCACATGAATGTTTGCAATAATAATAATAATTGGTTGGTGTAAATTGTAATTTTAAACTTTATGATAGACCTGGCCTGTATAATGATAATATATATTACGAATTTTGAAATATTATATTTTATTATTAAATTTATTAAAATAATAATATTATACTATTAAAATTATACAAAACTTAACATTTTATTTACTTTTTTGTTAATTGACTTAAGTATTAAAATATTATTTTACTATAATTTTAATAGTAAAATATAAATAATCCTAATAAACTACAAATAGCATGTGACGAAACGAAATCATCTAAGGAAATTTCATAAATATAAGGTGTATTTATAAGGTATTTCGTGATAAGACATATCATTAATACGTGACTTCTATAAAAACATCAAATGAATGAATATATAATTTAGAGGGAAAAATATTATCTTTAAGGTCTTAGGTTCTTATGTTTTATTAATTCATTTTTCCATCTTTCATTCTTTTTTCTCTAATCCTAAGCACAATAAAAGAGTTTAAGTTTAGAGTTGAAGAGAGTTCCACCATTTTCTAGTTCGTATTATTGATTCAAATGAATGCCCCCTTAATCAATAAGTAATCAAGTATCATGAGAGCACGTTATCCACAAGAGATTCATAATGCACCGAGACGAGTCTAATAAGTTTTTAATGAAAGAATCAACACTCGACTTGATTTTATTTTTCAATAATTTACATATCTTAGATCTTTCTAATTCTTAATTTTGTTAATTTAATGAATTATTATTATCCCCACATATTATTTATAAGTTGTGCATGCATATTTTATAATATACATGTTTAAAATGTCATTAACAATACATCTTGTGATGATGATGGTGTATTGGATAGAAATGTACACACAAGATTTTAGTGAAAAAAACAATTAAGTCAATTCAATTATGAAGCACATGTTTTTGACAGGCAATATTATTTGCATCATCCTTAAAGAATAATCCATAAATAAGTAAACAAATAATTAATTAATAAATCTAATTTTTTTTTTCAACCACTACGGCATGTCCAAGTGTTTTAATCAATAAACATATGTTTGACATAGCAAGGTAAGAAAATGGAGACATCAAGGGCACAAAAGTCATATGGAAAGTCCCAGAAAATGGTAGGTAAGCTTTCAATGGCAGTAAAATTTCTCAGTAAATTAATTTAACATAGGTGAATGTGGAAGATTTTGCAAGTTTTTAATTGGTAAAAATATTTGTCTCTTTCAGATTTTAGGGGAATGGTCATTGTTGATGGAGAAACAAACAAGGGGTAGCCCCATAAGAAAGCCCTAAATGGTGGAATTGGGTCATCGAAATGGAATCCAAATTCAAATTTGTAGTGGGTTACTGTTAATGGGGTGAAGTTAGAATGTTTATTATTGAATTTGTACGAGCAATGTATTAAAATCTGTGTCGAAATTTTAATTAATAAGATTGAAGTTGATCATAAAGGGGGTTCACATGTCGGGTCGGATCAATTTTTTTTTTTGTCTACTCTCCACCCAACCTCAATTTACTATGTATACTAATCATTAAGGGGGTTCACATGTCGGGTCGGATCAATTTTTTTTTTGTCTACTCTGCACGGGTCGGATAAAAGGAAAAGATAAATTTGTAACTCAAAAAATGAGGAGGAGACCCGTATACATAGGCGGTTGAAAACTTTGAATCTATTTGGAATAAATTAAATATTTAAGTGTCAAAATTTAAAAATAATAAAGGATAGAGAAAACAAATACCGAAAGTAATTTTTAAATAATTAAAATTATGAAAGTAAATTCACAAATATTTAAAATACCGTGTCATATTGGAATAGTATAATTTTTTAAAATCAAAATATGTGATCCATATCGTTCGACACTTGTCGGGTTGGATATGAGTCATATCAAAATTTATTTGCCCTTCCTAATCATAGATATATAATATTTCTATTTATCACATTAACACAAAGGTAACAATTATTTTTTTGGAAACGTTGAAAATTTCGTCGTCAAATCACCGGATTCGAGTTTAAGCAAAGCATGTAAAACTCTCAGCTGCCCAAAACTTACAAGAAATACACCCCTAAATTCAAACTCAAGACTTGGACAACCAAATCTTATGTCTTATACTACCAAACCATACCTCTTGGATACAACACAAGAGTAGCAACTTGAAATTAACCAGAGTAATTTTTTTGATTCATTCAATCCCACATAATTTTTGCATGCAAACATAAAACATTATACGTATACAATTTCCTGAGCATGAGAAAAACTATATATGTGTGTATAAACATTTAACATTTAATCTGCGTTTGGTAGGGAATATTGCATGAATAGTATAAACTAGTTTATAAACTATGAAACAAAAAATAGAGTACATGTTAGCGTAAAAAAATAATCTCATATTTTCATATTATGATTTTGTGAACGTTAATGACAGCGTTAAAAAACACGTTTGGTAGAACGTTTTAATACTAGCAAAATTCAAACCCACTACTTGGACAACCAAATAATAAATCTTATACCATCAAGTAACACTCATTGGGGACAACACAAGGATAACAATTTGAAAAAATAATCTCATATTGTGATATTATGATTTTGTGAGCGTTAATGCTAACGTTAAAAAACATATTTGATATAATATTTTAATACTAACGAAATATTCCAACAAACGGAGCCTACAATTTCCCAGAGATTGACCTATCTCCCAGAATTTTATATTGAATGCAGGTTGATTTCAGACATTAATGCAAGAATGCAATGTTTAATTTAGTTGTTGAACATTGCAAGATACCAAGATCGTTAGATGTAAATGGCCGTTGAGATTTGGCATTGTGATGTGAGCAGACCAAAACCCGGAAGCCTCGTTCAATTATTTTGTTACGCAGTTCGAGATTTGTGTTCATTTTGCTTGCAGTAATGCAGCAGAATTGAGGCACCATTTGGTCCCAACTTACATATTTAACTGCTCATTTTGGAGCAAATTGAGCTAACTCAGGAATGATGATAACGAATGTCTTAAGGGCACTTATTAAAAATTTATTTTTGGAAAGTTTTCACATCATTTTTATGAGAAATGAAAAAAATTATTAAAACATTAAAACTTTCTTAAAATGGATTTTTAATGAATACCTTAAGAACACTCGTTAGTATTTCCCTTATTATTATTATTGGGCACATGTATGATGATAACATGGGGAAATAAAGCAAATGTTTCTCACCTATCAGATCAGAAGAAAAGTCCAAAAACAGTACTAAAAAAGCATGCATTTTGACAGTTAAAGAGTACCAAAAATGTGCATTGAATTGGCCAGACATGTATAATGGGTTTCCAAAGCTTTAGGCCATGATAAATGTGAAACCCCATTTAAAAGAAAAAAAAAATGGTGGGTTCTTAAAAAAGAAAAAAAATAAAAGAGTGAGAGAGTACAAATTACAAAATGACATAAAAAAATTGCAGGAAACTGGAAAAGTAGAATGGTACCATTATTTGACAGTGAAATGGGTTTTTGGAAACTTATAATGATTCAAGTGCATACTAATTACTACACATCTACTTTGAAACAAAAAATTTAATTACCTCAACACAAAGCTATTCATTCACTCTCGGATCATATAATTTCTTGAGGCTTATGCATCATCAACGTCTAGTTGTGAAAACAACTTCACCATAAATGGCTTCAGTCTTTTTACATGATAAGAGTGGGATCAAACTTGGACAAATCACAAATGTTCATGGTAATTTTTTTGATGTGAAGTCCTTATCTTTTGGGTCACTAATGCTATAGCTTTTGGTTAGGGGTTCAGTTCGGTTTTTTGGTTAATGTTCGGTTTAAATCGATTTGTTTGTTTCGAATCATGAATCGGAACCGTGAACCGATCGGTTATTGATGAGATTAATTCTTCTGAAAAATCAGTTCGGCTCAATTGTGAACCGAACCGAATCAAAACCGACCTAAAACCAAACCGAACCAAATCGGTTCGGTTTACCGGTTCTCAAATCTTGAACCAATTGATTTTCCGTTCGTTCGATTCCGACCTATCCCTACTTTTGGTCCCATTAAAAATTAAAAGATTATCTCTTCTGTCCTAGATCTACATCTTATTTTCAAGGCCCCTTGTTCTTGATGTGGTGGATATTTGAGGCAATGGGGGCATCTTGTGTATGAATTATCTTGTCCTCCTTTTCCTACCCCATTGACAGCCTTTACATAATATATGATTGATACCGTAAATATACAATTTTGGCTCACATTAATGTCCATAATCTTGAAAACTAGCATCTGGGTGTGCAAATATTTACTAGATTTTAGAAGTTTCAAGCATGCTTCTTGTGTAAATTTGATAGTTGACAATTTTCTTGAGAAGCCAAACCTAGTAATCATGATCCAGAGATCATGTGAACTTATAAATAAAGATGGGGTTTATTTATTTATTTTTATAAGTCGGAAGGTCGTGCATAGCGCCATGGTGAATTGTTAACTTGCTACCCGTTACAGGGATAATACTGCATATATTAAGACCTTTCCAAAACCATATAGCAAAAATTTTGTGTGTTGAGTAAGATTTTTTCATAAACATGTTGGTCAAACTGAGGTGTCATTATTTTTATTTCTTCCAGTATTGTGTCTCATCCACTAAATAAGAGAAGAATCTTGCATACTTGTACAAATTTGCTTCCCAAGGACTGTAAATTGTAAAGGTGTTGTTTTAATAAGTGAGTGATGATGATCCTCATTATATTGCAAAGAATCTTGTTTTTTTTAAATTACATGACACTTCAAGATTGTTCCAAGAATATGACAGCTACAAAATTTAACTGCTTCTACTTTAGACTAGTAATTTTATTCAGCAATCTAAGGGATTTCTTTTACTTTCTCTTTCTCTTTTTTGGGTTGAATATATTGAGAGTGATTTTCTCTTACTGTTACATTTTTCTTGTTACATTATTTTGCAAAGTATTAATAGAACATGCATATGTAAGCTAAGCTGCATATAGGACAGTGTGGTGTAATGGCCATGTGATCACAATCAGAATCCTATATCTTAATTTAATTGTAATTGGACTTGCTTAATTGTGATCCAATATCTTCTCTTACTATAATATTTTATTCAAAGATGGGATTAGTTTCCAGATAAGTGGCTGCTTTCATCATGTCAGTACATTGAAGTTTTGCTTGAAAAATGCAGTGAAAGAAAAATATAAGAGAAGAGAGATCAGTTTCTTCATAATCACTTTCTCATACTACTAACATTAATCAATGGTCTCATTAAAGTTGCTTCAATTTGAAGGGAAGCTTGTTGCAAGAAATCAGCTGCAACAATTGAGGATGCAAAATGCAAATTGAATCAAAGTATAAATAATAATGCATGTACCTCTTATTTGAGATAAAAGTTGGGGTTCAAGAGGCTCTAGTATAAAATATATTGGAGCCCGCTCTCATTACATCCAACAGTCAAGATTTGGAGACAAATAATAATTTTCTCTCTCTAATTCTTTTTTATTTATTTAACACGTGAATTGTTGGATGAACGTTTCACTTGAGGAGACTCCAGTATTAGAGCCCCGAACCCTAAAAGTTGAAGCAAGGAAATCAAAAGCTTGCTTAGACTAATTTGTTACTTGCAACAATCCATTGCTTCTTGCTATATACCATATAACATCAATAAAATTAAAAAATAAAAAAGGAAAAAAGAGTGGGAAAAAAAGAAGAAAATGTAGGCATGATAGCTTAAGCTTAACAAGGAGAGAGAGCATCTTGTAAGGTGCCAAAGGATTTTTGACACAATTGGCAAGAAGGAAATGATGTGAATGTTAAAAAAAAAAAATAATAATTATGGAGGATTGAGAATTTCAAATTTACATCAACAAATTATAACCTAAAAGAAGTGTATATGGTCAAAAATATTATTTTACACATAAAATGATATCATCATATTTTATTTAAAAAAAATAATTTTTTTTCTTATAAATTTCAATAGTGCCATGACACCCTTTGATTTTAGGAGAAAACTCCATATCACTACATCTATCTGGGGCCATTATAACTAGATATGGATATAAATCCATGGGACCAAAACATGCAATGAAATGAAATGACTTCAATTTTCCATCAAAATAATCAACTTTGAAACTTTTCCTTGAACACAAGAAATCAAAAGAAGCACATGCCTGCCATGTTAGTACAAGAGAAGTTATTGAAAGCCACTTCTCCTGTTTATTCTGTTCAATGGGGAAACAAAATAATCTTATCATTGATGGTATAAGATGCTTTCTTACAATAATATTTCCACTTTCATGAAAGCTTTTGAGAAATTTTTCTTTAAAATGAGTCACACTTTTTTACAACCACACATACATCAGAACAACGAGTAATTTTTTGGTGCGACGGATATATGAGTGACGTGGTATCACCAACCAATTGATAAATGACATGTAAGATTTAAAATCCATTTTTTTAGTTGTTATTTAATATTTTAGCACGAGTGGCCATGGTTGATTGGATTGACGTTGCACGGATGACATGGTGTACGGACCAAAATTGGGCCGAGGGCAAAATCGTCTTTTCACCTCAAACCCAACAGTATGCAAGGCCCGAAAGTAAAGACCAAGCCCAAAGAATTCAGTATTATTGGATTACAATTAAGCCAGAAGTTTAAGGACAAAATCTCTTAATTATATCAATCACATTTCCCCACTTTACCTAACACAAGACATATTCTCACATGCTCAAACTTTTTATCAAGTGTCTGGGCGCGTTGTGGGACTTATGCCAGCTGCCAAAGATGATCATTTTCATCTATAAATAACAACGCAATTCAAGACACAAAGCATTCAAGCTTCTCCACTCTCATACTAGCCTCTATTCTCTGACACAAGCTCTCATAATTCCTCATTCCCTAAACACTTGTCCCGCCCTCACGGCCACCCAAAGAAAGATAAGGTAATAACGAGTCTTGCTTTCACATTTTACTTGTTTACTGCTCATTTCATACTACTGACTTGAGCGTCGGAGTGCCCCTGGCACCTACCACACCGGTGGGTAGTCTGCTACTGCTCACTCTACCTTTGTTTTGCAGGATCGCTAGTGCCCCCAACCTACAAATTCTGATTGTGGACCTCGGCCGAAATCCAGCATCCACACATGATACATCCGTTATATTATAGATTTTCTTGAGGACAACAATGGCAGATTAATGCAACTATTACTTTCCCGGTTTCCCCTCAGTAGCACTACTACTACTACTTAGTACTTAACTTGATTGTTTCAACCCCTCCTCAGCTTTGATGACATATCTATATACTTACTTATTTTGTCCTTACCATTGCTTAAGAAAGAATTTTAAAATCTACAAGCTTTCAAATTTTGTATCCAATTGCTCTACTTTATTTCTAGATTAAAACCAAAATGGTGGAAAACATATGAAAAAATTTTAGTTAACCAAAAATGTGTATCATGCAAATTGTGCAAAGTCTACATACCACAATGTGAATGTAAGCATCAAACACATTCTATTCTTTAATGAACTTAAGGGCCAAAAGATTTATCAAATATAAGATGTAAATGAATTTTTATATGAATTTTTTTTTTAAAGGCAAAAAAAAAATGCAGTACTCAGGTGGCCATGTACATCCTCTAGGGTACTTCACACAAGAGGGGGAGCCCAAAAAAAAAAAAGCAAAAAAAATAAAAATAAAGCAAGTAAACTTTTACTCTTGGGTGGTCCACAAGAATATCTGACCCCAAAATAATATCAACAAAAAAAATTGTATTATCGTACTCCATTTTTATTTTCTTTTTTCCTTCAATTTTTTTCACCGTGGCTGTTGGGCCTCAACATGGGCTTCCGCGTTCTGCATTGTTGGGCTTTTCTGGCCCTAAGAAAGAAAAACCTCAACACTCGAATCTCTCATGTGGAAACAAAGCGGGCAAGCTTGAACCACCCGGTCACATTCTGTACAAACGCAAAGGTGCCGACACGGCAATAACACCACCGACGCGACCCGTTTACGACACCCTTTACATATAGGGCCGGATACGGGTACGGACACGACCCTGTCCGGGTCCACGTAAGCCGACTCTGCATCCTCCGCTACCTCCACTGCGCACATTAGCCCATCGTCACCTCTTCTGCTATCCTGCACACCCCCGCCGGCACAGCTGATTATAGCCTGCTGGAGCTGCGCCTGTAGAGACGCGGCTGTTGCCTCCTGTGCCCTTGCCTTCGCCTGCCAAACCTGCGCCTCCACGCTAAGTTGCGCGGCGCGTGCCTCCAGTTCAGCATTCCTTCTCGTGGCTTTCTCCACTTCGGCTTCTTTTTCTCTTAAACGCCGGGAAATTGATTCCTCCGCTGCCTCCAGCAGCGCACGATAGTGCCTCTGCCTTTTATCCGCTAATGCACGCCGCAGTTGCTCCCCCTGTTGACACGAAAATTGAAAAACGGAACTTTTTAACGAAAGATTAAAATTTTGAATAACCATAAAGAACCCATTTGAGAAAAGAGTGAATTAATACCTGGGCTTGTAGGAATTGGTCTAATTCATCACGCTGGCGTTTGATTGGAGAGGCTAAATCTTCCGAGAGAAACGGCAAGAAAGAAGGTGAGTGGCACATAATATTTTGTTGCTGATGATGATGATGAGGGGTTTGTTGCAACTGTTGTTGTTGTTGGTCATCGAAAGATAATCGAAGGCCAGTGGAAACGACACTGGGTTGGTGATGATTATGGAGCTGAGAGAGGTTTATGAGTTGAGGAGCTTGAGATTGCACAGAGTAATGATTCATTGGTGCCGTTACTGCTGTTATTGTTGTAGCTGTTGTCGTATTGGCTGCTTCAATTTCTCTTCCTCTTTTGCGTGAGTTATTGTTGTTATTAATATTGTTACCTGCTGAACATGGTGGCAAATTCAGAATCTTGATAATATTTGATCATTTGAAATAAAAATAAAAGCTAACTGAGTATGGAGAACTTACCTCCATTGTTGTTGAAAAACATGTAGGATTGATCAAGAAATCCCCCAGGTTGTGGTTGTAACGAATAATCATGTCCTTCTTTAACGTTTCTGCAAATACATAAAGAAACGAATGAATTGATTGAGATCAAAGATAGAATCTTTAATTGGATTAATGTGAGAGAGGTGATTAAAAACAAAAAACAAAAGAAAAAGAAGAAAAAAAGTAGGCAAGGCAAATTACTAATTACCTGTTTAGAAGAAGAACGTTTGAAGGGTATTGAGCTTGAACAGCCATTACAGAAATATGAGAAGATTATGATTTTATGTGAGGGAGAGGAGAAGCAGAGAGAGAGAGAGAGCAATATCGATATATGTGTAGCAGTAGCAATAAACGCTAACACATAAGAAGCATGAAAAAAGATAAAAGAAAGAAAGATGCCCTTTTGCTTGCTTGCTTCCTTCCTCACAAGCCTAGCTATCTTGGCGGACCCTTCAATGAAAGGCAAAAAAAAAAAAAAAAGAAGAAGAAAGAATCAATGAATTATGTGACTATATTGAGAAGAGGCCACCACCACCGTCACCATAATACCAATTCCATTACTCTTTTATCTCTTTCTCTCTCTCTCTCTATTTACTTTTTCTTTGCTTCCCTTGCCTTGCTCTTGTATTTTCTCTCTCTCTCTCTCCCTCTTAATATATATATACACACGTACAGATAAATGAATAGAGAGAGAAAAACTAGATGCGATTGAAACGAATCAATTTAGAGAGAGAGAGAGAGAGAGACCTTATTCTGTTCTTTCTTTCTTGCTCTTTGTTTGTTTGTTTTTAAAAATAATAATTAATTAATAAAATAGTAAAAATAAATAACTTAGGTGAAAAGGTCGTTTAGAACTTGAAAATTTGTTCTAATATACACAAAGACTCTCACGTTTTCAGAAATAATCATATTGACCCCTCTTTTTGGACATATAGATATAGACACTAAGGTTGTGAAAAAAAAAGGGTGCATTTGTGTCTCAAAATGGGTCTTTCTGACTGTTTTTGAAAAATAAGGGGTCGAGATGATAATAGACTGGATACAAAAATGTTAATATTTGTATTAAATCTATTCAAGTATATAAAAAATTTACTCGTACCCGATTTTAATATGTTATACCAATATCTTACCCAATCCATCTAATTAATAGGTATATAAAATCATCTCTTTAGACACCCCTAACATATCAGCCTTTGTAGGTTCCATCTCTAGGATTTTGCATCTCTAAGCTTGTGTGTCCCAAAATAAGTATATACAAGTAATCATTTCTTAAAAAATATATTTTTATGATCATTTAGCCAAATAATGGATCTAATTATTATTTTCTTATAATTAAATAAGAAAGAGAAAAATGAATGCCATGTCAGTTGTACAGTGATCATTTAAGTTCAGGCCTCTCTGCCGCAACCGCTGCCGCTGGGACTGTTTGAAGAGAAGACAAGTTTGAATAATATTTTTCTCTTACTATTCATAATGCCATTAAGCATTATATATACACAATGTTTGAAATTTGAAATACAAAAGAGATTACAATAAAAGGAAAGGATTAATTACTAGATAAATGTTACAAATTTAAAGATTTGAGATCCCTTGATTTTATCCCTTTAATTACTCATCTTGATTGTGTAATCTTATCATGCCCCCGCAAGATGGACGGTCGTGGAGAGAGTCCGATCTTGGACTTTAGTGTGTTGAAAGGAGACCGAGCAAGTGGTTTGGTAAGGGCGTCTGCTAGTTGATCAGCTCCAGTGATGTGGGAGACCCGAAGTAGACCAGTCTGAACTTGTTCCCGGATGAAGTGGTAGTCAAGCGCTACGTGTTTCATTCGCGAGTGGAACACAGGATTGGAGCATAAATTGGTTGCCCCAACATTGTCACAGTAGATGACCGGTTGGGGAGAGAGAGTGACGCCAAGTTCGGTAAGAAGAGCACAAATCCATCTAATTTCTGCAGCAGTGGAGGCTACTGATCGGTACTCAGCTTCAGTGGAGGAGCGAGCAACCGTGCGTTGTTTCTTGGAGCTCCAGGAAATAGGATTGTGACCAATATACACTATGTAAGCACCAGTGGAGGTGTAATCATCCTTGTTACCAGCCCAATCAGCATCGGAGAATGCATGAAGTGCGAGAGGGGAGTTGTGGCGGAGGAATATGCCATGGTCCAGAGTGCCACAGAGATATCGCAGTAAGCGCTTGACTGCATGCCAATGATCAGTGGTCGGTTGATGCATAAACTGAGAAAGTTTGTTCACTGTATAAGCAATGTCCGGTCGAGTGAGGGAGAGATACTGGAGGCTGCCGACAACAGTTCTGTACTCGGTCGGATCAGGTAAAGGAGATCCAGAATGTAATGTGAGTGTCGGGCTTGTTGCTAGAGGAGTTGGGGCTGGCTTGGCGTCAATCATGTGGGTTCTGGTGAGCAGATCGGTAATGTACCTGCGTTGACACAGGAAAAGATCATTGTTGTGAGTAGTGACCTCCACCCCAAGGAAATAAGCAAGTTGGCCAAGATCCTTGAGAGAGAATCGCTGTGAGAGTTGGGTAATGAATCTGTGGACAGCTTGAACATTATTCCCGGTGATGATGATGTCGTCGACATAGACTAAGAGATATAATGTGGTGTTGCCTTTGTTGAAGATGAACAGTGAGGTGTCGGCGTGTGAGTTGCGGAAGCCGGACTGTAGAAGAAATTGACGTAGTTCATGGTACCATGCTCGAGGGGCCTGTTTGAGACCGTAGATGGCCTTTTTAAGTTTACAGACGTGATGGGGATGATCCCGATCAATGAAGCCAAGAGGTTGGGACATATAGACATCTTCAGTGAGAGTGCCTTGAAGAAATGCATTGTTGATATCAAGTTGTCGGAGGGACCATCCTTGACTAACCGCAAGGCTGAGAACTATTCGAACAGTGGTCGGCTTGACGACTGGGCTGAAGGTTTCATAATAATCCACACCGGGACGTTGATGGAATCCTTTGGCAACTAATCGAGCTTTGTACCTGTCAATAGAACCATTAGCATTAAATTTTGTGCGGAAGATCCACTTACAGCCGACCAGGTTTTGGTCGGGACTGGGTGGCACTAGTTCCCATGTCCCATTGTGAAAAAGAGCATTATATTCTTCTGACAGAGCTTGGCGCCATTTAGGGTCCTTGAGGGCCTGGGTAATGGTGGAGGGTTCGAGTGTAGGGTTATGAAGCTGGGTGTTGAGGTTAAGTTTTTGGATCGGTTTATGAAGGTTGTTCTTGGAGCGTGTAACAATGACACGTGCTGTATTGGAGGGTGGTTGTTGTTGGTCGGTGTTGATGTGATCGGTTATGTTGGTTGATGTTGAGGGATCATTTGGTCGGGTGAATTGGTCGGGTAATGATGGTTGTCTGGGAGGTTCATGTGGTCGTTCGGGGTTTGGTTGATCGGCTATTACTTGTGAAGTGGTGGTACTTGTGGAATTGCTGTGTAAAGGTATGCGGGGTTGGATAGGAGCACCAGTGGGTGGTATATGCTGTGGGGGTGCAGGGTCGGTAGTTGGTGATTGTGAGTTTAGTACCGGGAAGGTCATGAAGCACCATTCAGAAACAGTGGACGGGGTTGTCCGGGTAGGGGACTTATGTGATGTGGCAAAGGGAAAGATTGACTCAACGAATCGGACATGTCGAGAGGAGTAAAGTCTATATGTGGAGGGCTCGATACAGAGATAAGCTCTCTGAGTGAGGGAATATCCGACGAAGACACAGGGAGAGGACCTGGACTCGAGTTTGTGAGATGTGTAAGGCCGAAGCCAAGGGTAGCAGAGACAGCCAAAGCTGCGTAGTTTTGAGTAGTTCGGCTTATGGCCGAGCAGTTGGAGATAAGGTGATTTGTGGTTTAAGGTCGGTGTAGGCATGCGATTTATAAGGTAGACGGCAGTGGAAAAGGCAAAGGGCCAATATGAAAGAGGCATGGATGAGTGGGTAAGGAGAGAGAGTCCTGTTTCGACGATATGTCGGTGACGACGTTCAGAGTACCCATTGTGTTCTGGAGTGTGAGGAGGGGAAGTGAGATGTGAGACCCCATGGATTGTGAGGAAGGAAGAGAGAGCTTGATATTCCCCCCCATTGTCAGAGTAAAGTGTTAGGATTGGTCGGTTGAAGAATTTTTCTACTAGTGCCTTGAAGCGCACAAAGACATCACGAGTATCCGACTTTCGTCCTGGACTCGAGTTTGTGAGATGTGTAAGGCCGAAGCCAAGGGTAGCAGAGACAGCCAAAGCTGCGTAGTTTTGAGTAGTTCGGCTTATGGCCGAGCAGTTGGAGATAAGGTGATTTGTGGTTTAAGGTCGGTGTAGGCATGCGATTTATAAGGTAGACGGCAGTGGAAAAGGCAAAGGGCCAATATGAAAGAGGCATGGATGAGTGGGTAAGGAGAGAGAGTCATGTTTCGACGATATGTCGGTGACGACGTTCAGAGTACCCATTGTGTTCTGGAGTGTGAGGAGGGGAAGTGAGATGTGAGACCCCATGGATTGTGAGGAAGGAAGAGAGAGCTTGATATTCCCCCCCATTGTCAGAGTAAAGTGTTAGGATTAGTCGGTTGAAGAATTTTTCTACTTGTGCCTTGAAGCGCACAGAGACATCACGAGTATCACGAGTATCCGAGTATCCATGGGATGGGCAGATGCCGGGTGGGAAGGTGGTTTAGTCCTGTTGTTGAGGGATAACTCCTTGTTGATGAGTTTTTCATGGAGTTCATCGAATAAAATTGTGGAATCACGGCCATTGACAGAGTCAATGATAGACTGATAGGGATCATCAAGTCCATCAAGCACCTTTTCAATTAGATCTTCATGGTCAAGAGGTTTTCCAAGGGCAGCCAGTTGGTCGGCTGTGGTTTTGATAGTTTGCATGTACTCGGTTATTGTTTTTGGGCCTTTGGTGATGTGTTTAAGATGATCTTTTAGTTGTTTGATATGACCTCGAGAGGGACGGGCATAGGTGTTGGCAAGGGTTTGCCAGGCTTCATAGGTGGTGGTAGATTGGGTGATGAGAGGAACCAGAGATGGTGAGAGGGTGCCGACCAGAGCTGCAAAGATTAGTTTGTCTTGGCGTAGCCAGGTGCGATATGCGGGATTGGGAGTAGTTACGTTGTTTGTGTTGATTGAACGTGGTGGGGTGGGTTGATTTCCATCAATGTAATCATGTAGGTCATAGCCGATGAGAGTGGCTTCAATTTGTGTTTTCCAGGAGAGGTAATTTGTTGATGTGAGTTTGATGGAGTTGTGGATAGTAACAATGATTAGAGGTTTTGTTGGGTCTTGGGCATTGGGGATGACATTTTGGGTACCATCGGTGGCCATTGAACAGAGAAGGGGAGAATGTGGTTGGGAAAAAAAAAATTAGATAATGGATCTCAGCTCTGATACCATGAAGAGAAAACAAGTTTGAATAATATTTTTCTCTTACTATTCATAATGCCATTAAGCATTATATATACACAATGTTTGAAATTTGAAATACAAAAGAGATTACAATAAAAGGAAAGGATTAATTACTAGATAAATGTTACAAATTTAAAGATTTGAGATCCCTTGATTTTATCCCTTTAATTACTCATCTTGATTGTGTAATCTTATCACTGTTTATATATTTGATATGATCCATGCATTACTCGCCAGCTTTCTTTGTTTAGTGACCACCATTATTATTATTATTATTTTAATTTCACATATTTTCTTTTAATCGAGTCATACGTGGCATGTGATGATAAGTATCCACCCCTTAATTAGACCTCCAGGTGTTTGTTATTGATTTTTTCTAAAATTATATTATATTAAATTTTGTTATTATTATTATTTGATTTGGAGTAAATCTTTCCAAGTTTTTACTTGGTATTGAAGATTCAAGCAGATTAACATTGTAAGGATTGCTTTTGTTTTCATTCCTTATCTTAGAAAAAGGAGAAGAGATCACAATACCTCCGACCTAATTGCTTTGATTATTGATTTGAGTTTTTCTCAAATTGTTTCCACTAGCATTTCTTTCACATGCATTTGAGTGCTCATCAAAGCCTTTATCAATTTTATATATATCTAACTCAACCAAATAAAAATATTTTCTTATTAGTCTACGTCCGCTACCGGAATCATTTATCGTTATTTTTTTGGAATCGTTAGAAATCCCGCTGTCAAACCACCTCTTCCGAGCTTAAGCAGAGCATGTAAAATCCTCGACTGTCCCATGCTCTTACAAGAAACGCACTCATTGTATTCGAACCCATGACCTCAATGTGACATCATGAACCCTACAACACCAAACCACGTCCATTAGAGACCACTTATTGCTATTATGTTCTATCTAAAATCATCGAGTTACTGAGCTAAAAAAAGCTAGGTCTTTATTTTTATCAATATCAACTGAGATCTTTCCCAATAATAACATAGCCACGTAAATGTGAGTGGTGACATTCATTTTTGTTCAATTTGAAAATGTATTAAAATGTATCTTATAAATTATTGAGAAATCTAGTTTAATTATGAGATAATTTTGATTTGCCTCTGTTAAAATAAAGAATATTTAACATTTTTTTTTATGGAAATCAAATTTTACTCCAATTGAACCAATGTTCTAGTTACATATGAAATCATAATTCATTATATATATTTTTTTCTGCAGAACACTAAAAAATCTAGATTATACATATGCACAAGCCATCTTAAATTTAAACATAGATAATTAAGTGAATCACACAAGAAAAATTAAGTAGCTATTGGTGGTCTACCCCAAAATCAAGAAGAGGTTTTGTTTTTATTAACTTTAATTAATTGGGGGGACAAAGAAAGAGAGAAGCCACCGAAAAAGAAGAAAGATTTGAAAGAAAAAAAAATGTGAACTTAATTGGAATGCCATCAGGCAATTTGTCTTTGTTTTTTGGTCCCACCAATTTGGTCGGCTCGAATTAATCTTCTCCATCAATCTTTTTCGTTTTCCAATAATCAATCAATGTATAAATATATCATTTTATTTAATTTGTGTTGGTTCTGAAAAAATTGGATCTAACGTACGCGTACTAAAAGAATAAATCCTTAATCCTTAATATGAATTAAGTGACTAAAAATTGGACTACTGAATAAATAAAAATTGATATTGATCTTTTTTGAATTGAAGTGTTGGAGCTTTTCTTCCGGCTCATCCTTAGCTTTTATTAGACATGCACACGGTTGCGATTTCAAACCATAACCGGACCATAACTGAACTGTTGACTAATTGAATCGAAAACCGCAATCGAACTGGATGTGTCCGATTCGGTTGTGGATGGTGTATGGTTCAACCGACGGTTGAACCGGATTTACGGTTCAACCGACGGTTGAATCGGATTTACGATTCAACCGTAACACATGGTTGAACCAGATTTTTTTACGATTCAACCATAATAAATCTGATTCAAACATATTTTTTTAATTATTTATATATATTTTTTTAAAAAATTAAATAAAAATACAATTTAATTTTAACCGTAACCGTACGGTTCGGTTCGGTTACAGTTAAGATTTACGGTTTCGGCTTTGGTCGAACCGTATGGTTTGGTTATGGTTTCTAACCGTAACCGAACTATGTGCAAACCTAATTTTTTTGCTCTCTGCTGAGAATAACTTCATGCTCACATTCTACTGTCTTGCAAACTTCATTAACCCATCCTCTTATTTCCGATATTTTATGTTAACCTCCTCCAAATGTTGATCAACTTCTTGTATACTTTACGTTGGTGGAGGAAAATACGTTAGTGGGAGAAAGACTTGGACCCTCAACAATTTCATGCTTAAAAAATAATAAATTTATGATTGTCTCTAAAATGGACTCCTCGAGGAACTGGACCTTGGGCTGTTCTAATTGAGTCAGATTTATTAATTTTGGAGGAAACAATAAGCATTGGAAATATAAATACAATGGATTATAAATGTCAATTAACAAATATTTTTGAATTTATTAACAAAATATTTGAAATAATTTTAAGTTTTAATCATGAGAAAACACTGGTTAATATGATTTTGAACACTATCAAATATTATATAATGTATAAATAAATAATCAACACACAACTTTTACTTCACAAAAACACAATTCATGAATCTTCGTTGTTTCCTTCTCCCATTTCATTTTAAGTGTTTTATTTTAAGATAGCTAATGGGGAATCTTTATAGTCTCGTTTACTTGGTCTCCTATATATGTATATCAAGAAACTATGCAATGTGTTGATGGTAAGAATCAAGATGTAATATATCAGACAATTGGCCAATGATAAAGATGGGATTCCCCTTTTCCAGAAGGAAAAAATATTCAGAAGAAGTGTCCAGCACTCATTGGCTCGACAGAAAGCATTGACATGATCTGGGCAAGCCGGATTATGAGACTCAATACATAACTCATAAAACCGATCATATCAAAATACACAGTCGAACGCATTAGGGCGGGAAGGCAAGTCAAAATCTATCCGGACAGAAAGAAGGGTGTGATGAGTCCACAGGTCGTCTGACCGCCCACCTAGTCACCGATAGAAGCCTTGGGAAGATAATTCTCCTTTACGCGTGTCATCACCCGGTAACACCCACCAGACGGTCATCATCACTAAACGCATGTGGCAGTGAAAAGTCAAACTGATGCGAGGAGATGTCAGAGAGCATGTTCACTTTCGACAGAGAGCAGGCCTAGGGCAAAGAGCTAGTAAATGAAGCAGATTCATGTGGAAGGCTCCGCAGTATAGGGAACAGTAGCCGCCTCAATTTTGCCGCTTCAGACTTAGTATATAAAGAAAGGTCTTTATGTAAGAGAGAGAACACAAAAAAAGAAAAGAGAGAGAGAGAGAGAGGCATATATAGAGCATTTTTTGTAATTCTATTTGTAAAACAGCTCGATTTACACAATAACCGACCACAAAACAGGTCGGCCAAGCCCATTTTAGTAATAAAACATCCATCCGTTTTGTACCCGTGGACATAGGTTAGGTTTAACCCGCCGAACCACGTTAATTTCTTGTGTCGATCTGCATGCTCTTCTCCCCCCGCCAAAGTTTGCTTTTGGTTGTCCTCATAACCAAACAAATTCACTGCTGAAGGAAGGTTGAATCACGGGAACAATACAATTTTCGTTATTGTCCCTGAGACGAAAACCAGTCATCAATAGTTGGCACCGTTTGTGGGGATCGAACAAAAAGCAACTCGCATTGAGAGGCAATGATGGGCGTTGAAAGCTGCGATTTTCACAAGCAGCTCAGCAGCAAAATGGATGGAAGGGGAAATGAATGTGAAGAAGCAAGACGAAATAAGAGGAATGAAGGGTCCATATGTATGAAGATATTTTCTTGTTGAATTGTGGAATGAAATGTAAAAATGTTGGCCAACAGACACCCACCCGGGGTGAATTGTCGAATGAAATGTAACGAGGGGGATGAGTTACGTCTGTTGGCGACAGCTGACCAGGCTCCTCAGTAGGAAGGAACTGCACTTCCTGAACTGTCGATCGCCAGCTTCGCAAGTTACTTGTGCTGGGGAACCGATCAGGGAGCTAGTCAGCCAATGGCAAGGTGAACGCCCGACGGGTGAGGTGCAAATTGGTGAGACGGTCTTCCCTGAACTAGGAATAACGAGAAAAAAAAGTCTTCCGGGAAAGCCGAGCGGAGCAGAGATTGAAGACCTCGCCCAAACACCCAGGGATGCGTTCAACAAACCAGGCGCCGAGAAAATGCATTGTCGAAGGAGCACCGACGGAGCGCCTGGTTCAGCAGACCCTGTGATCCAGCTCGGAAACCTTGGGATCAAGTTCAGATCGGTGATCCCAACGGAGCGCCTGATGCAGGAGCCAGCTTGAATATGAAGTTTACAACTCTGGCATACGCATCGGGAGTATTTCGGAGCTCGGATCAAAAGATGGGGTTGGACCGCGAAGCAGAAGACAGAAGAAAACCAATGTAAAAGCCTCTCTTGAAATGTCCCGCAAAGAGTTGTAAGAAGGGCAATATGTCTTTTAAATATGAATAAAACTCTTTTTTTTTTAAGAAACTTGCACATCGCTTGTTTATTAATTAAATATGAAAGTTGTCTTCATTATTTACTTTGACATGTGCGATGCGAAGGTAATGACTTGAGGTCAGAAAAGACACCAAACCCGCGGCACGCCAAACACAAGTGTTATTATCAAACCCCGGGTGAAGTGCACCGACCTGGCTCTTTTCGTTTTAAGTGGGAGATACTACAAGGGATGAAGTGCATGAGGGAGCGCGTGAACCCCTCGAGGTAGGATCAGACTCCCAAGGCAGGAGCGTAACTACCCAATGACTTGCATCTATGTCTAGGCTAGAGGCTGGGTTTGTCCCACCGAGGCCTCTGTGTGCCACCGGCTCGGGGCTGAAGTTCGTTCCGCCGAGGTTTCGTGGTGTAGGCTCGAGGTTGGATTTGTCCCGCCGCCTCTGTGTGCCACCGGCTCGGGGCTGGATTTGTTCCGCCGAGGTCGCTAGGAATTATGTTTTGGAAACCTCGGCAATGACTCTGTTTCGAGGCATCCGTGCTGTTATTTACACTTATGATTATCTCGTTTGGGGTATGTGCTAAGTCACCCCCGCCTTTTGCCAATTCCGTTTTAAAAAGAAAAAAGTCTTTTTATTTTTTCGCTGGTCTGGTGAGGGGACGCCCGCGCCAGAGACAGTAGAGCATCGAAGGTTGATTTGTTTCCCTTCCGCATAAGTCTTAGAAACTGATCGGCTCAGGGTAAGATTTCGTTCCTCCGAGATCGTGCAATTATTCGGCTCGGGTTTGAGGTGACTCCCACCGAGTCTGATTCTTCGGACTGGGGATGTATCATTCCCCCAAGTTCAAATGCTTCCCTCAGCTCGGGTTTGGGATGACCGAGTCTGATTCTTCGGACTGAGAAGTATCATTCCCCCAGGTTCAAATGCTTCCCTCAGCTCGGGTTTGGGGTGACTCCCACCGAGTCTGATTCTTCGGACTGAGGATGTATCATTCCCACAGGTTCAAATGCTTCCCTCAGCTCGGGTTTGGGGTGACTCCCACTGAGCCTAATTCTTCGGACTATTGATGTATCATTCCTCCAGGTTCAAATACTCGACTCAGCTCGGAAAGAAAAATGTTTTGTTTTGCAGCCATGTTCAATGATGGTTGAATTTAGAATCGAGGCGTCAGACTCAGGCTCGACAGAACGGATTTCAGCTTCAAGTTACAGATGCCTCGGGGACGAAGATAGGAACTTCAAGCGTTCGCTCCTCAAAAAATAAAAAACATGGGTACAGTAGTCGCGAGCTTAGCAATAAAATACCCATCCGTTTTGTGCTCGTGGAGGTAGGTTGGGTTTAACCCCATGAATTTCAATTGCGCTTATATTCATCACTGTAGGAATTTTATTCCAACCGAAGTCTTCCTAAATTTTTGACTGATTCGTTTTAAATTTAAAATGGGTCTATACGGTCCCTTGATTACAACAACAATAACGTCACCAATACGATCTATTTGCTTAATCGATAGATCGATCGAAAAAATCATTCCACATCCTTATTTTTTTATTCCCTCTATTGATATGGAATAAGAAATCGATTTCTTTGCCTTTTTGCCACACGAACAAGATCCAAGACTAAGATTAGTTGATAGAGCGCATTAGGAACCACGGATTTTTTGGTACATCACATTCACGGCGGTTTGAACTATTGATTTACGTAATTGGAAGTCCCCTTTTTTGGGGGAGTATTGAATACACCCATCGGTCTGAGCCGACATCGAGGTGCCAAACCTTCCCGTCTTTTTTCTCTAAACTAACTGCCTTTAGAAAAAATGTCTGCCATTTTATTTTACGACATAGGCCCCGGATTGAGAATCATTCAAATGGGGATTCCTTGCTCAAATCAAAATTTCTATCAATAATAAAGAAAACCAAAGCGACTCGCACGAAAGGCGTAACGATCTGGGCAGCAAATCCTTCCTCCGAAGATGGACAGCATCCGCTCTTTGACACATCATATCCCGTAGTGACTATAAATTCATGACCGACTCTTGGATTTAAATTGGAAAGTGAGTAGGATCGTTTAGCCAGGCTTCATAATTGGAAAAACACCTCACCTTTTGGTGGGTGGTAATGTAACTAGGACGATTCTGTTAACTATTAACACTTTTCTTTTTCTGTTGGGGTGGAAAGAAAATTTGGGTAAAGATTATTGAATCTGAAGCCCACAAGAGGAGAATTACAACAAAAAATTCTACATCTCGGCGGCTTGGTTGAACCAAGCCTCCGCAATTTCAGAATCTCCCTGCCCAGAAAACTGCCAAATAAAATGCGTCCCAAGCCGAAATAAGTCGGTTTGATAATGATCGAGTGACATTGCTTCTTCGACCGACAAACGACCCTGCATCTTTTCTATCTCCTTGGATTCCTTTTTAAAAAAACAGAAATAGAGTTCTTTGTCCCCGATAGTATCTATCGATACTTTCAAAGTTACAAAAAATACATGAAATTTTCGATTCATTTGGCTCTAACACTTCGCTCTTAGAGAATTGACGAAAGGGGAAATGCTGCATTCCACTTATTGAGCAGGGTTCTATGGTCGGTCGGCCGCCGTTCACCGGGGCTTCGGTCGTCGGCTCCCCTGTCATCAGGCTCCATTGCGTGTGCTCGGGGTAGAAGTTTTGTATAAATGTATCGCCTGACTCTTTTTTGAAATTCGATAAATGTTGGTTGATCGAGTCTGACTCATAGTGATCATTTATCAAAGAATGACTCTCGTTATCAAATGATTGAACAACCGGGAACCGAAATGGGCGGACTGGCTATCCCAATTCCGGAAATGGGGAATTTGAAAGAAGAAAAATCTTGCACTCCAAAATGGCATTTTCTTTTTATCCAATTTTTTTTGCTCTTTTGCATTCCGTCGAAAATCGATTTTACGGTATAGACGTTTTTCTTTCATCTCGGGCGAAATGCGGTCGGGGGATCTTCCAATTGAGAATATCCATCGACCTGAGATGGTAGCCGGCAAATTAAAATTGGAATTGGCCCAATTCGCGAGGGATCTTTCCCTTGACCCCTGGGCCGAGACCCTGTCCTCCCCCACCGCCAATGTTACTGACCACAATGTCTCGAAGCAAAAAAGAATGAATACCGGGTAGTCAGGCCATTTTTTGAGAATCCGTCGATATTTCCGATTCAATCCTCTTCCGCGATCAGGAAAAGAATTGCAATAGCTAAATGATGATGAGCTTCGAATATAGGAGTTGCTAAGAGTAAAATTCAGGAAAAAGGGTTGGTTCGATTGAAAAGAATCTTTTCTATGATCAGCCCCAAGCATGCCGTGCATGAGCAGGCTCCCGTTGCTACCGCGAGATTTTTATAAAGATAGAGCAAATTCAAATTTCTTTTTTTTCTGCATTATTGCCAGTTGGTTCAACACCTCTCTTTCTAGGCATTATGCGGAAACTTTACAGAATTATGAATCCTCCTGACTCAAAAAGAGTTAATTGTGTTTCGAATTGGGAATTGTTTGATCGTCTTTCTCCGAGATCTTCCAATTGAGAAGATCCATCGACCTGAGACGATCTATTGTTTCGTCAATTTATCGTAACAGAAAATCGACTCGAGTGGATATATAGGAATCCAAATCTGCCGAGTTTAATATTTTGATTCCATTGCGAAAACAAAAATGGAGAAATGTCTCATTCTAATATGGATTCGAATTGAGAGAGATATTGAGAGAGATCAAGAATTCTCACTATTTCTTAGATTCATGGACCCAATTCAATTCGGAAAGAAAAATGCGAAAAAAATTTCGGACTTTAAATATCTTTTGCTTTACTTTATTTTTTTTATGAGAATCTTGAATGAAGAAAAAAGGTTTGGATTTTGAATCAAAAGCAATGGGAAAAAAAATTGAGCGCTGCACCATAGAGAGGATAGGTTGGTTCGATTGAAAAGAATCTTTTCTATGATTAGCCCATTTTTATGGTAAGAGACTATGATCCAACTACTCGATACAACGATCTCTTAGATCGTGTTCGCTTTGCATCGAATTAAACCACATGCAAGAAAGGATTTCAAAATCGAATTTTTGAACCAGAGTCACCTCATTCCAGAATTGTTTTTGATCCAATCTCCTGTTTTTGAGAATCCGAAAATTCCATCTGTTTTCTGGGTTTGGAAAAGTTCGAATTTTCAAGAACGTGAATCTTATGATATGTTGGGAATGATGAGTGTAGAAATAAAAGGGATTTCAAGAGAAATAAATGACTCAACGATCTGACAAATAATATTACTATGGTTCGAGAGAAAGTGATCACTTATACTACCCCAAACATCCGACTACATTTTCCAACTGAAATGGAATATTACTACGGAAATTGCATTGTACATCCAGAATTGCTTACTCTCAAACTCTTTGTTTACACCGTAGTGATATTCTTTGTTTCTCTCTTCATCTGAATGATCGGTCTCAACTCGGGATGAGTCATATTAACATGTATGAAGATACATATCCCTCACCCTCCTTTTTTTAAGATGAATTTTACTGATTTCCATATCTATCAGATTAGACTGAAGCAGAAGTAGATCTCCAGTTTCCTGTTTGACAAAGGTAGCCTTTCCTGGATTTTCGAATTGAGAGAGATCAAGAATCGAGGACTCCTTCTCCTTCCCCTTCTTCAAACTCCGATTCGTATTTTTCATAGAGAAATCTCTGATTAACGATTTTTGTGTAATGTAACAATGTAACATACTAATTATTATTATTATTATTTTTTTCAATTAGGAGAGATAACAAACTCCTCCTCAGGAGGATAGATTGCCTTTGGTTGTCCTCATAAACAAACAAATTCACTGTTGAAGGAATGTTGAATCCCGGGAACAATATAATTTCCGTTATTGTCCCTGAGACGAAAACCAGCCATCAACACAATGCATTGTTCTTTAAGAATCATGTATGTAAAATGTTATTGAATTTTAATATTAGCGTTTTTGGATTGACAAGTAAATACCACGAGGTGGGTCGTTTAGAAAGTTTAAAATTGGCTGTCAATTTGACGAATTATATGAACCAAATAGTTGAATTTACCCGAGTTAGATTTGAAGTTGAGTTGAATTTTATATTGAGTTTTTATATAAATTATAATTAGTAATTATAAGAAAATAATTTAAATATAATTAAATTTTATCCATATATATTGCTATTAAATTATCTGTGTTAAAAAATTATAAAAAATTTAGCATCACTTATCTGAAACCAACTTTAATCTCTGCACTCCAAGTCTCATTGGTATGATCTAATAATTAACCTACCCTTTAATTAGAGTAGGTAAACTTCACCCTAATCCTAATCCAAAACCAAAACAATGCATGATTCATGATTGAATTGGTAGCTACTTATCACCATGCACCCATAAATTAAGCCACTATAATCAAACATTTTATTGGGTTATTAGTCAATAAAGTAAAACCCTATTAAGATATTATTGAGTCAATATTTGAATTGTTCAACTTTAGAATACTGAGCTAATTTGTTAATTTGTAATATTAATTATATTTTCTTTTGGGTTAAGTTTATCTCTTGGAAGCCAATGAACTTGTGCTTTGGGGGCTTGCAACTTGTAAAGAAATTTCATTAATCACAATCGATCACCTTGTTTCCTTTTAACAGCTAGCTAAACATTATTTTCAAGGACCCTTTTCGTTGTAATGTTCACTAATCATAGCTTTTAATTATTACTATTAAGGATTAATTAAAAAAATAATTAAACCCTAATCTAATTAATGTAATGTGTGTTGTAAAGTCATCATTTCCAAGATTATGTGTCATGAAACCAGGCGCATTTCCTTAAGCTTTTATTCTTTCTTTAATTCTAATCCAACCATTCCCCAATATCCATCATCTAAATTTTGCTTGACCCAAAAACACCTTTTCATTTTTCTAGGATTTTCCCTCACTTTCTCTTTCCTTTTTCTTTCTTGCCACTCAATTTTCTTGGACTTTGTTTTATTTATTTATTTATTTTCCCATGACACCATTTTCATTGATACTCACCTCACCTTCCCCATCACTTCTCCAAACCTCCACCCACTACCTATTCTTGTTTTTCTTCCACACCAAAAGCACAGTCAAACCTTCCCAATATCACAGTCAACAGTTGTTGCCATAGCTAGCAACAACTAATAATCCATACCTAAAATATTTTATATTTCTTTTCTTTCCTAATTCCTATTATTTTTGTAAATGTTTTTTCCCACAAATGTATTTATTTACTTTTACCAAGATATATATACTTTCTTGCCGGCAAGACATACCCCCATCCATTAAAATAATCATAGGTTCACGAGAAATTTGATCATTCATGCCAAGTTAATATATACATATATATAATTATGTATCATATGTTATATTTTCTTAATTATCTTTAATGGACATTATATATATGTATGATATAACGCATGAACATAATATAATGGCTTAGTGATGCATATTTTTGTTTTATGGACAACTTATATAGTGTAAACCAATCATCAATAATCCATTATTTATTACCATATAGTCCTTGCCATTCTTTATTTGGTTGATGGGATGGCACATAGCCGCCCATTAATTTCGTTGTTTTTTTTTTTTTTGTTAATTTTACTTTATTTTAAAATGATTTTAATGTATGCAATTTTATTTAAATTTTTGTAAGGAGATAATGTTTTTTAAAGCAGAATTGCAAAGAAAATTGAAAGGTAAATATCAATAAGTAATTATCATATTTTAGTGACATTCATGCTTCAAATAGAAGTATATTCTAATCTCTCTTTAAATTATACAACTACTTGAAGTATGAATATTACTAAAAAATATCCCCGAGAAATATCCTGAGAGTAACATGATTAAAATCAAAATAATGGGTATGTATCTTTTTTATTGATAAATAGGCAATATAGTCATCCAAGAGATAAAAACAGAAATGTAATAAAATAAAGAGTGAACAAAATTGTGAATCTTATTTATGGTAATATCAATAAGTGGAAAAGAGGTGGGTGTCGTATAAATTTAATAGCCATGGAGTGATATCAAAAGTTTGGCAACTGTTTTTTTCCCCTTGTGAAGATAAATAATGTGATTCACAAGAAGAAGCAGAAGCAGAAGAGAAAGTGAATACGAGTTTCTTTCTTTCTTTCTTTTTCATTTCTTTTATTATTATTATTATTATTGTTATTATTATTATTATTATTATTATGGGGAAAGCATGGAGAAGCAAGCTAAGCAACATCAGAGTGTGGGGAGTGATGCTTTGGCTTTGCATTTGATGCAAAGAATCAAAGCTCTTGCTGCAAAATTCAGCCTCCTCTTCCTTGTTTGTGTCATCTTTAGGCTCCATATGCATTTTATTTTTGTTTAAATAACCGCATTTAATAATTAAAAATAAAATTTTCATTTGACGAATTTTGACAGATATAACTCGACAAAACAACTTAAATTATATATAAGACAAAAACTAAATTATGGAGGACATAAAACACCGGAAAAAAAAGATTTGATAAAATTCAATGGGAACACACACATAAAAAAAAAAAAAACATAGACCCCATTTCTCAAATGGAATTTCAAAATAAAGCCTCCAAATACATCACAAATTTACACCATAATGAAATTTGAGCAACTTTGGGCTAAGAACAAAAAGTCATAAATTCTGAAAATTTGGGTTCAGTGGTCCCCTAATCCAACGGATGATAGGAAGGCATCATCACCATAAACAAATTTGTACTGGGGGACCTCTATTCATCACATCACCATAACTGCTTATGAACTTTTAATTTGTATTTATAATTATGATAATATAATAAGTCACTTAATCATGTTGGCTACCAATGCTCCCACTCTTTTTTTATTTTCTCTGCCTAAACTGACACCATCCCTTAATTTTTAGGATAATAAATTTCAATGCTACCCAAAAAAAAAAAAATTTCATTGGCCCATTTGGCCTGCTGGCCTTGTCGTCATTATTATATTTTATTTTGACTTATTTGAACTTTTCTCTAATACAGAAAAATATGAATTTTACTACATGCTACAAAGAAAAATAATCTAATTATTTATCTGCCCAATTACAAATAATTTAATTATTCAAAATTTTGTAGATTATATGTTTTAATATGGGTTACCATACAATTATACGATACATATATGAAACTATTTTTCTGTATTTTGGTTCACATATTTGACATGATTAGTAACACTGTATTACATCAATAAGTTTATTTATTTATGATATGAATAATATTTGAATAATTCTGTTAGCACGACATAAATACTTCGTTTACAATTCGTTTATAAATTTATTGGGTGCTTTTTTTTAGCACATTAATTAGGGTATACTATCATATTGTAGATGCGTAATTTTCTTCATTAAAAAAATAATAATTAAAGCACTAAAAATTCAGGAGGAAAAGTGAAGCTAATAGTAATTAAACATTGAAATTTATAAGCTCATACATGTAGTATTAGAGAGTCAAAACAATTGAAGATATTGTTGTCATACTAAATCTTAAAAACAAAATTGAAATTTTAAAATTACAAATCTTATTACTTAATTTGTGAAAGCAGTAAATTGTTATTCTGAATAAGATTTATTAATTATGAACATTTTATCAATTAAGCTTTGATTCTACATCATGAAAATATTGATTGGTTCAAGAATCTCCCCTGTTGCATCATAAACATGATTCTTCACTCTTAAAAATGCACTATAATATTAGCAAATATTTCCAATAATTAAATACAGCAAATAATGTATATTTAAGTAACCGAAAACTCGATCGAGATATTCATATTTTATATAATAGTTTTTGGGTTCAATTTTTTATGATGACATGAATGAATAAAAAATTACATGAAAGTTAATTTTTTTAAAAGTGATAGTTGGTCAAGACATCATCCAAGTAATTATTAGCATATGAATTTTATTCTCACAGTTTTTGGATATGATTTTATCAACTTACGGGTCTTATTTTCATCCCATTTGAGACATGATCAATGATGATCCCAAACGAAAATTAATTTCTGTAGAAGCGAAAGTTAGGTCTAATTTACAACTAGTTTATTAATTTATGGGGTGTCTTTTTAGCATATTAATTAGAGTATACTATTATATCATATATGCGTATTTTTCTTCATTAAATAATAATTAAAGCAGTAAAAATTAAGGAGGAAAAGTGAAGCTAATAGTAATTAAACGTTGAAATTTATAAGCTCATATAATTTTTTTTTTTTATGAATTTATAGTGAGAAGCATCAAATTAAGGACTTATATCCTAACTAGATTGGTATCCAAATCTTAACTAAAATCATATCCAAATCTTTGAAACAATAAGAAACCCGTATTTCATGTATGTAATTATTAGCATACAATTTTTATTCTCACAATCTTCAGATATGATTTTATCAGTTTATGGACTTTGTTTTCATCCCCTTTGGGACATGATTAATGAATAATGATCATCCACAAACGAAAGTTAGTTTCCATAGAAACGATAAAATTATTCGGATTATTTTCTTATTTGTAATGAAATAGTATAATATAAGTAAGAGACTTATACTTTCCTTAAATTTATAAAAAAAAATAACCAATAGAAAATGTCGTATACAATACATAAAACTCTAAGATATGAGAAAAGTTCTAATATACGTACTTCTATTTTTTCAAAAAAAAAAAAACGGATGATAAATTATTACTTGATCATCACACTAGACACAACATTAACGTTTAAGCAATCAACATAAATAAAAACTTATACATGAAAAAAAATAATTGCGAAAATACATTTCTAGAAGTAAAAATTGGAAATTGTTTAACAATGAAAGCTTGAATAATTAAGCATTGAGTTGGTGCCTACGAATAAAATCGATCCCCACAATTTTAATGCATTGAGTTTTTGGTTGAGCAAACAATTATGTCACATAGGAACCAAAAATTAAAAATATTGCACGCCTTAAACGAAACGTATGAAGAAAGCGATATGTGCCCTAATCTAATCCAAATAATTTATTTATTTAATTAATTAGTTTATTTATTTATTTCTATATATAAATAAGTAATGGATGATGATGAGAAATAGAAATAAGACTAAGATGCAAAGCCAACCATAATAGCTCATTTTCTTGGTTGTAGCTACACTTTCATTGTAACCACTTGAGCACACAAAAAGCCACCACCCATGATCCTATTTATTATTTGTGTCCTCACTTGCAAGCAAAAACATTTGTACATTTGTCATTAGCTACCTAAGCTAATAGTCACAACCAACACACTTGAATCCCTGAAATTAAATATTTTTCGTTAATTTCGAGTCATTTTTTTTTATCTTATTTATGTTAAATGATTTGAATATCTCAAAAATTGTTCAAAGATAACAAAAGAAAGTTTCAAAATTGGATGAGGTGGTTCTGTTAACAAAAAATATTTAACGTCATCGACTAAAACTTATATTTCTAAAACTGCATGGACTGAAATGTAATTATAGCAATATGTATGATAGTTGTATATCATCTTCCCTATACTTATACACACACTATAACGAGACATATTTCAATGTATTAAAAGATAAATAATGTACTATGTTGAAATCAATATTAATTTTATGTTTTAACTTGATACATTAATTTAATATAATAAGGGATCCCTTATTGAAAATACCAATGAGATTCTAATAAGGACATACTCATTTTCATGAAATAAGGATCAAGCTAAAAGATAAATAAAATACACATTTTCATGCAGTGTCTCTTTTGCCATGTAATATCTGAGAGTTCGTGTTTTTCTACATTTTCCCTTAATTATCATTTCTTTATGATAATTAAATTTCAAAGCTAAATTTTGTTTATCGTTTAGGTATAGTCTTAAAGTGGATTGAAATTTTTGGCAATTTTCTTTATCATTGGGACCAAATTGGTGATGGGAAATCAATTAGGCTATATATGGTTGGTTGGCATTTTTGTTTTGATTGAATGTGAATTTGGCATCAAGTTTGTACATATTAATGACTATAAAGCAAACAAGAAAAGCTTAACAAATCAAAAAGAGATCACAATCGAATATAAATTTCAAAATGGCTGGCCATCTAATTAATCCTTTATTTGGCTCTCTCTTTTTACATTTGTTTTTTCTTCCATGTGGAGAGAAAATGAATGAGGGTTTTTATTAATAGTCAATTTTAGACAAAATTCTTTGCTATCAAATAACTATTTGCTTTTGTTAAAACGACACAAAGAATACAACATTTGTGGCTGCGTCATCCCTTGTGTTATTTGGACACCCTTTTGGATTTTATAATTAATAAAACAAAAAATGAAACCAAGCTATAAAGCAAACTGTTAATTATAAAAATTGGGTGAACCTAACGAATTAAAATTTTACATTAGTTACTCTCTTGAAAAATTTGACAACCCAATGCTTAATGCAAGTTTATATATATATATATACCAACCATCCATCTCTTATTTGCGAGCACTACAATAAATGTTACTTTTAGTGTTGAAAAAGAATTTGACGCTAAAGATAAATTTTCGCATTAAAAATTATTATTCGACGTTAAAGGATTAGTTCTTTTATGTCAAAAATTATTTCAACTCAAATAATTTATCTTTAGCATCGAAAAATTTATTTCGACGCAAAATGTTTGACATTAAGCGTTGAAATTTATTTCGACGTTAAAATTTTTACCCTTTTGCGTCGAAAATAATATATCCACGTTAAAATTCATACATTTTGTATTGTTATTTTTTTCGACGCTAAACGATTCTTACAATCCATGAAGCACTGACAATCCTATTACCCTTTAGCATTGAAAATATTGTTCGACGCTAAAAGTTTAACATTTAGCGTCGAAAATTTCTATTTCGACGCTAAAGGGTTGTTATAAACCCAAAATCACGTTTTAGCGTCAAAAATTTACGTCGAAAATATTTGACACTAATGATCTTTAGCGTCAATAGACATTCTTTTAGTGTCAATATTTTTTAGGGGTGGCAGTTTGGGTCGGGATTCGTTTATTCATTCGATTCGATTCGCTTTAAAGCGAATATGGGTTTGGAAAAATGGATTCGTTTAATAAATGAGTCAATTCGATTCATTTAATAAATGAATCGAATCCGAATTTGAGCTCATCAATTTATTTAATCGTTTAGAATTCGTTTATTAAACGAATCATTAACGAATAGAATCCAAATCGAATTCGTTTAATACCCGTTTAATTATGTTACAAATTTATCCTTAATTTTGTTGATTATATTTGTTAAATGCGAAAGATATTTTAGTAATTTCGTATGTTTAATCTAAAATTTTAAGTATATAAAATAAAAACTAAAATATAAATTTAACCTAAATCTCACTCTCACCAGCCGGCCGCCTCTCTCAATCTCTCTCAATCAAACCTCAAATCTCAACTAAACTCAGTCGCTCTCGCTGGTGAGTTGATTTATGCCTTTATGATAAGTCGTATATTTTGATTCTATCTTTTGGTGCTTTGCTTGAAAATTCTGATGATATGCCATATGTGGTTCAATCATTTTGTGTAGTTGTTGATTTATTAGAGGTGGGTTTGTTAAAGATCCAGGGATTTCTAGAAAATACTATCGTTGGTGATATCCCTCTCTGCATTCTGAACTCAGTTCTGACATTAGGGGATTTCTTCTGGTAACACGATGTGATTATTAACCTTCATTTTTATTATTTTAATTTTAAATAATAGAACATAGTATAAGATGTGATCTTCTGATGTTGGTGAAATAATTTCTGTTAAATTTCACTACAAAAAAGGTCTTTAACATCGAAATTTTTCGACGCTAAAGCACAAAATTTTGACGCTCAATTTTATTAGCGTCGAAAAATTTCGACGCTAAAACGTGGACAAGAAAGACAATTAGCGTCGAAATAAAAATTTTCGACGCTAAAGTACAACATTTTGCGTCAAAAATATTTCGACGCTAAAGCACATATTTGGCGACGAATATTTTGGACGCCAAAAAGTTGACCTTTAGCGTCTATTCGACGCTAAATGTGATATAATATTAAAAAATAGGTATAAGAAAATTATTATTACAAATTAATTTCAAACTAATTTCATTACTAAAGTAATTAAATTTGTTATAAAAAATATTACAAATTTGTTATTAAAAAATTATAATAATGATATTTTTATTGATATAAAACAAATATTATAAAATTTATCACAACAAAAAAATATAAAATAATAGTCAAAATGATAAAATATAATTTTCTATATATTTTCTCCATCTTCACTTTCATATTTTTCATCTTCACTTCATTTATTTTTCATTTTCTTCACTATCTTCATTTTCACCATTTCTTCATCTTTCCCCTACAAAAATAAATAAATAAATATTAGATGTTAATATAAAATATAAAAAATCAAACAAAACACTTAAGGAAAAAATAGTTTTAGAGATGAAATAAGAGTATGAGAGAAAGAAAGTGAGGATAGCAGAAATGAAAGAGCAAATGAATTTATAGGGAAAAAAACCTTTAGCGACGAAATAGGCTTTCGTCGCTAAAGGTTCTCAAATAGCAGAAATTATTTCCGTCAAAATTTTGATCTTTAGCGTCAAAAATTCGTCGCTAAATGTTAAAATGTTAAATCTAATTTTATTAAGAGACAAATTCAAATTTTAGAAAGCGGGAATTTGAAAATTTTAAAATTAACCTTTAGCGTCGAAATTTTTGACTTTTAGCTTCGAAAATTCGTCGCTAAATATCAAAAATTTAAATCTAATTTTATTAGGCGATAAATTCAAATTTTAGAATGGGGAATTCAAAAATTTTAAAATTAAACTTTAGCGTCGAAATTTAGATTCGACGATAAGGGTTAACCTTTAAACCCTTTAGCGACAAAAAATTTTCGACGCTAAAAGATAACACTTTAGCGTCGAATCCTAGTTTCGATGCGAAAGGGTCAACCCTTTAGCATCGAAATTTAAATTCGATGCTAAAGAGTGGACCCTTTAGCGTCCAAATAAATTTTCGACTCTACAAGGTGGAATATTTAGCGTCGAAATAGAAATTTGATGCTAAAGCGTCAACCCTTTAGCGTTAAATAATTATTTCGACTCTAAAAGATAAACCTTTAGCGACGAATCTAATTTCGACGCTAAAGGTTAGAACATTTAGCGTCGAAATTTAAATTCGACGCTAAAAGGTTTATTAGCGTCGAAAAAAATTTCAACTCTAAATGTTTGTACACTAAAGGTCTCTTTTGTTGTAGTGCTTGTACAAGATGAAAATGCTCCCCAGCTTATAGTCCCACAAGGAAAACCCTCATTCCCTTCAGTGAATTGAGACCGAGGAGAAGTTTGGCTCAACCATGAAGAAACCTCTGATGTTTTTCTGAACAAACTACCCATCGCTGCAAACAATCGAGCTCTCTTATAACTACATATTTTGAGACAATCATTTGTATTTTCAGTAAAAAAATAGATATATTCTTGATAATTATAATTGAAAATTTAAATCAAATAGATGTATGAGATGAGGAGTGTGTTAATAATTTCATTACCCATTCTTGGAATGATTAACTGAGTCCATTGAGACCTTGTAACAGCTGCAATGACTTCAGTTGACATTTTGTTTTATTATTTTAATTTTAAATAATAGAACATAGTCTAAGATGTGAACTCAGTTCATGCTGAATTTCTTCAACGTGAACTAGTTTGTATTTTACATTATTATTTTAATATAACCTTCAGTTTTATTATTTTAATTTTAATTCGTAAAGAGTAAAGACTTGAAACTCTCTCTGATGTGATTATTAATATTATTTATAGAAAAATGGAGACCAACGAAAGTGATATGACATATACAGTTGAGGACTCTCCAAGCATTGGAACTGATGATGTAGATAATTTAATTGAAATGAGAGAAGAGATGGAAAAAAAATTCCCAGCAACAAACGAAACACAACAAATTTTGAAAGGAAATGGAGCACGATCAAGGATACTAACTTCAAAAGTTTGGAATTTGTTCTACAAGTTGTAAATGGAGCATTTTCCAGACAAAAAATCGAGATCGAGATGTAGAAAATACGGTATTAAGTAAATAATTGTAACTTCTTCTGGAATAAATTTTATGAAAAGACATTTAGAAGTTTTTCCAAAATTGAAGATGTGTGATCCCAAACAGATGATGTTAGATCATGGTGATGGTAGTATGTTAACTCGTATTCCAAAATTTGAAGCTTATGTTTTTCGTGAGTTGGTATCTATTGCCATTATTATGCATGATTTTTCATTTCGGTTTGTTGAGTATGAGGGTATTAGGAAAATGATGAAGTATTTGTGTGATGAATTGCCATTTATATCTAGGAACACTGCAAAAGCTGATGTGCTAAAGATACACAATAAGAAAAAAGTAAATATTAAAAGCATGTTAGAATAAACTCCTAGTAGAATATGTCTAACTACCATCTATGGACTTCTATTACTACATATGATTATTTGTGTCTGGCTGCAGATTTCATAGATAAAGAATGAAATTTACATAAAAGAGTATTGAATTTACATTGAGATGTGTATATGATACCGTGGATTGGCACTAGAGCAAGTGAGAGAAATTGTTAGGGTTGGTGCTTGGAGTGCCAATCCGGATCGTATTTATTTCCGATTCATAAATACGAGCAATGTCTTTTTCCATAATATTACTTATTTAATGGTAGCACCTATTGTCTTTTATATAAATATTCGATCTAATTACGATTAGATATCTAATTATGATTAGATTGAAACTAAATCAGATTTAGTGATACGTGTATATTAGATAAAGACCTTAGGATTTACAATGTAGTAAGCAGTTACAACGTAATTTGTAATTGACATTGGGAAGCGTCACTATAAATTGTATATCCTTAAATAAAGTTCATGGTCAAGATTTACTAACACAGGTCGGTTAGTAAAATCCGATGAGACCAGTACATGTCGTATATCATGACTTAGTCCGATGGTTTATCCCAATGAACCAACGTCAATAGGAATCTTCTCAAGTTAAGCGAGCATAGTGGTCATTCGACTTCAGATACCACAGTGGATATATGAGCTATCCTCCACACTTTGATGGCAGTCACATCACCAATCTATTTAGATCAGACCTCATCATGTTCGTTGGGTGTGGACTAACGCTAATGATATCCAGTGGGTATCAAGTTAGAATCCGTCAGTCATGTGTACATGGCATAAGTATCCTACACGTGTTTGCGATCTAGTAAATCCATGACCATGGTATAACTTCGGAAATGAGTTCCGAGTGTTATTTAGAGATCGTAAATTTAAAAGTCGACTATATTATACCATAAGAATTTGACGTTCTTATCTATATCCCAGGTATAATATGGATAGCCTGTGACGGAGGGATTATACGTAAGCAATGACCTCAACTTGCATAGTTTAGTGAGAGTATATGTGGTCATCATAATTCATGAGTTGGTGAACTATGGACACGAAATTCGATTTTGTGACGGATAAATCTAAACTTAGAGAGTCCTACAATATGAAGTGTACTCGTTGAGCACTTGGGCAACACTTTATGAATAATACGGATTATTCATAATACTTCACCGGATTAAATGAGTTAATTCGAATCGTTTAAACGGTTAAACAAAAACACATGCTTTTGGGAATTTTGGTCAATTAATAATTAATGTGTATTTGTATTTGATACATATAATTAATTATCGAATGAGACTTTGACACATGCCATTAATATATGTATTTGTTATTTAATTTAAATAAAAATACATATATAATAATAATTATATTAATTAATTATTTAGATATTTAAATGTTAAATATTTGAATAAATAAATAATATCCATATTACATAAATGCTATGCAACATGTTTAATTATTATTGATACATGTGGCATGTTTTAATTAAACTTTAAGTGTGCAAATTTTATTTGTCAAAGTTAAAGTTGATCTTTATTTAATTGAATTAAATTGGAAAATGACCAAAATACCCCCTAAAGTCGGTCATATGGTTCTAAAAGAGGAAATTTTTTTCTTTTTACTTCCAAGGGAAGCTATGGCCTATTCCTCCTCCTCTAAATACACCTCCAAATTTACTTGATAGTTCAAGGAAGAAAGGTGAAGAAAATCAAGAACAAACTTAAGGAAACAAGGAGATTCAAAGGTAATCTTCAATATCCCTAAGCTTGGAAAGCATGTTTCTTGTTCTTAATCATCTAGAATTGTTCTAGGGTTTTCTACTTTCTTATAAATTGGGGTTTTTTGATTTGGAGGATGAAATTGAAGGCTTGGTGCATATGTGAAGTTGTATTGAATGATATTAGTGTAATAATTGTTCAATTTGATCATTTGATGATATGTTGCCATTGTATAGTGTTATGACCACTCTTCTAATGCCTAGAATTGTTCTTGGGTTCTTCATTTGTGGTGGCTTGGATTGATGTTGTGATTAATGTGATTAATGTTGAGAAAGTTGGATTAAAGCATGAAAAATTGATAATTTTTGTTACAAAATCAGATCTGGAAAAATTGGGTTTATTGTGATGAAAATTATGTCATATAAATGTATTGGATGTGTTTTGGGTGTTGGAAAAATTCTCGGAAATTATTTCGGAGTTGAAATAAGTGAAAACGGTAAAAACGGCGTTATCGGGTGACTTTTGAACCAACCGGGTGACGGCTTCCCAAACAGTGAATTAGTCACTATTCGGGCAGCCCATGAACTGCCCTAGTACTGTTGGGGCTGACCCGGGAAGCCCCCATGTACATTGGGAAGTCGATTCGGTCAAAAACGCGTTTTATGTCATTTTACGGAAAAATATTTTCGTAAAATCGTAAAAGTTTCACGACGTTCCTTAACTATTTATGTCATTATTTGATATAGAATAAATATGTTTGGGTGAAATATGAATGAATTATTCCTATTGGATATTGAATAATATATTCGGTAATTTAAAAAATTTTAAATTTACGATTTCACCCGAACCGCGAGCTTCCGCTGCGCCCGCGCCAAAACCCCAACAATGCCTGGTATCAGAACAGGTCTGATCCTTCATCCATTACATTTTTCATGCTTGATATATTATATATAATCCAATTTTGATATTTACACATGCATGTAATTTAGATATATCTTGACTTTTTGGTTCTACGCTAAAGGGAAACGTAACCGAAATTTAATGGTTAAGTTAAGTTATGTTTTCTAAGGTAGAATTGAATTGTTTCGAAATTGATCTAGATTATATTCTGCATTTGATGTAGAGTAACGTTTTCTTGAGGAATATCCCCGCTTAAATAAGGAGGTAAAGTGACATGTATTAGATGCATGTTTTTTGGTCCGTATTGTCAATACGATTTATAGGTATCTTTCTATGGCTGCTTCCAAGAAAGTGCCAAAGCAGTGAAGGTGTATTTCATAGAATTTTATCCATGCCAGATGTATATTTGATACTACACAAATTCAAGTGAAAGTGGAAATCCTGAACGTGCTAAAGCTATCAGGACTACATCGGTAGCTTGAGTTTGTCATTGGCAAGTGAAGCCTTGATACGCCTCCTTATGAACGTGCCGAAGTTGTCATAACGAGAAACGGTCAGGACCAAAATCAGAAGTCACAATGAGTTGTCAACCTAATGAATATTCGTAGACGAGATCGTGTCAAAGCTATGAGTCGAAATATATTCATGGGGTCCACTTCTCACTATGAAATTCAATTTAATTATTGAATTCCCGTTTTTCGTTAGGGATTACGGTATTACGTAAAGTAATGGGAGACACTGCTGAGTTAAAAATCCATAACTAAGGCAATGCGTAATATTATGAAAATTGCTGCTTTTATTTTCCTTTATTATATATTTTTAATAGAATTAAACTTCTAATCCACTGTATGCATATTATTTGAATATGTTTTCTGACTTCACGTATGGCTGCGTATTTCTAGAATGTTATTAGACTTAGATATTGTTAGATTAGTCAAAGCATCGAGAACTGTTGTTCCGATTTTCTTGAAAATCAAGATAGTTAGTGACTTAGTTTCTAAGTCACGATAGGTAATCTAAATAGATATCCATTTTAGGATATAATAGTCTAGAGATAATATTTTCTTGTGCGGTATGAATTGACATAAATTTATTCATGTCTCGAGATTCTTGACTGGCATTAAGAATTCCATTAGGTTTTTGTTTATCTTATAATGACATTTCTTGGCTTTAGTGACTTTTAGAAGTCACGTGTTTGACACAGTTTGCTAATCAATTATTTACAATTGTTGTGAATAATTGAAGGCAAATTATAGAGCTTAAGAAATGAGATATGTATAGTTGTGTATAGAGAATATCGATTCTCACAATACGACAATTGTAGGTATTGAATACCAGATCTCTCATTTAGTTATTTAAAATAATGTTTAATGATTGTTTTGATATTTGATATCAGAACTTGCGACTATTGGATAGTTATTTGTTCTTTATAAATAATTGTTACATATTTTAATATGACTAGTAGTGTCATTGATGAAGAGATAAATATTAAGAAAAATATTTGGTTAACTAAATAACTTATAACAATACCTTATGAGATTTTATCACATAAGCATTAGATGCTATTCCATATGGTAAATGATGGTCTGATACAAGATCACCACATGTATACTTATCCATTTAATGAATATTGTATTCAGGATATGATTAAATCTCATTTAACCAATTATCGTCTTTAGACCACAGATTTATTAAACTAATACATTGGATGTATGTAGTTTAATGAATTATAAATTGTCTTGGATAGTTTTCTTTACTTCATAATGTAGTTAATGAGTTGTCATGACTTAGTCGTGTGTTTCTAAAAGAATATATATTGAACGTCTTGAATGGTTCGAGAACTTTCAATATGTTTTCTGATGAAACGCGAGTAGAATATTTTGAATGGTTCAAAAGATATTCTATTTGAAGTGTTGAAAACTATATTTTTTTAAAAAAAAATTCATCGTGAGTCTTTGAATTGTTCAAAGATGTTTGATATGATCAAACATATGAATTTATGGCAATTAGTTCTAAAGTTATTTAATGAATGTGATTCTTACTCAATATTATTCTTCTACGATTCCATCGTGATGGAATTGATCAGTGGGAGAAATCGAATCTTATATGATCTGATTCGTTTGATATTGAGTGTTACCGAATTAATTTTCAATACTCTTGGGGATATGCTCCAGTAACACTAATTCATCTTTTAATTAAAATTCCATTAGTTTCTACAGTTACGTATATGATATGTATAAGTAAAAAAATTTGAATTTTAAAAGGTTGAGATTTGAAGCTTTCTTTTGTATAATTGTTATATAATTGAAAGTACTTGCGCCTTGGAGGTACAAGTAAAAGTTTATCATTTATTCTATTTATAAAATATTGTATTCTATTTGATAGAATATCTTTCCTACGATCCCGAGTAATAAAATTATTTTATTACTTAGTGTGTAACATCGAATGTTGACCATATAATGGTTATATAATTGAAAGTACTTGCACCTTGGAGGTACTAGTAAAAGTTTATCATTTATTCTATTTTATAGAATATTGTATTCTATTTGATAGAATATCTTTCCTACGATCCCGAGTAATAAAATTATTTTATTACTTAGTGTGTAACATCCAATGTTGACCATTGTAGAAAAGACTTGACTTATTGAAGTCAAATGTGAGAATGATAAATTATAAATGGAACTACGTAATTAATAAGATGAAAAGACCCTTAAACAACTTCCGTATAAGTTCAATAGGATGTTAGAATCATTAGCGTAGTATTTGATACTTAATGGTTCTACTGTTTTCTTATCAAAGAAAATTATCCTATAACTTATAGTGGGAGCGATATTTGATATAGATTTCAGAAGTTAGCATTGAACCATAGATATAAGATTATTCGTAGCTTACTACGATCAAGTTCGGAACTTGATTGAGCTTTCGTTATGAATCGTTCATAAAATGTGCAAATTTTTTGCGCAGCAAAAGCAAAGTGAGCTTGTTAAATGTTTAACCTTTATAGTATGACAATGAGAAAAGTTATACTTAATGATCTATTGTAGATTCTGAGGAAACTTGTCTCTAGTCGCACTAATTGAACAATTAAATATCTGTTGGTTAATGTTGATATTAAACTATGTATTTTGGCTAAAGAATGCAAAGTGGCGTTCCTGAATGATTTCTTCGAATGAGAGATCCATTGTGGTTTCTTTGTTTGAAAAGTTCATTCTAGAATGGCCCTAGAGTTTGTATTCTACTAAGATCACCGTTTGATATACTAGCTTATAGAGCCTACTGTAGACTCAAATAAGCTTTCCGAAAATCTGTGTTTTAACTTTGATACAGTCAGATTGTCTGATTTTATCAAAGCATAGAGAATGCATATTTGATAGTAGGGTCAGTGGGAGGGTACAAATTTCTTTCTAGTATTATATATTCTTACGACATTATCATCATTAATGTAATAATGAGATGTTTATAAGGTAAAAAAAATTTCATAAGTCTTCTTTTCTCCGTGAAAGCAGTGGAGTAGTCTATGTTATATTTGATATAAAGTTTTATATATGATATAGAACTAAGAGACTTGAGAGGTACTCTCATGAGTCGTGCATTAGATATGATCTAATAAAAGACACATCAAGACTATCTGTGTGACAGTTAATATAACTGTTTGACAGTTACTGTGTCTCTTGTATATAGTATTTATCTTTCATAAAGAATGATTTCTTATGCATTATATGATGATGACATAATGAATACTATATTATGTACGATTAAAGATATCAATTTAATTATAATTGTTACGAGTTATTTTGATATACTGTAGACCATTTGATGTGTATTGAAATATGTTCTTTATTATCTTTGAGATATTAAGAACAAATTTCTTATTCATTGAGAATATAATCCGCAACCATTAGGGTCAGATTAGTTTTGAGTCTAATTATGACGTTAGACAGTCTACGTCATATAAAGTTAGAAAAGATGTAGTGATAGTGTCACAGATGATTCTACTATGTTAATGGACTTAGTTGTAACTTATGAAGTATTGACATATGAGGCTACAAAGTGACCTTATAGATTAGAAGTTTTGATATTAGTATTGTGCTTGCGGTTGTCTGCAAAGTATTATGGATTTGATCCCTAAATACATAGATAACTAAGTAGCTATAGCAAAATACTGATATCACATCTCAGTCATATTGATGTAGAACTTGGGTTCTACAAAATATGAATGATGATGGTTAAGGGAAACGATTGGGTTTGTTGGACAAACTCGATTTGTTAAAGCGAGCTTACTTGTTGTTGCCTACCTCTTGAGTGCTAGGTGAGCTGTTGGGGGCCATGAGTATGTGATACACATTGAGATGTGTATATGATACCGTGGATTAGCACTAAAGCAAGTGGGAGAAATTGTTAGGGTTGATGCTCGGAGTGCCAATTCGGATCGTATTTATGTCTGATTCATGAATACGAGCAATGCCTTTTTCCATAATATTACTTATTTAATGGTAGCACCTCTTGTCTTTTATATACATATTCGATCTGATTACGATTAGATATCTAATTATGATTAGATTGAAACCAAATCTGATTTAGTGATACGTGTATATTAGACAAAGACCCTAATATTTACAATGTAGTGCGCAGTTATAACGTAGTTTGTAATTGACATTGGGAAGTGTCACTATAAGTTGTATATCCTTAAATAAAGTTCATGGTCAAGATTTACTAACACAAGTTGGTTAGAAAAATCCGCTGAGACCAGTACATGTCGTATATCATGACTTGGTCTGATGGTTTATCCCAATGAACCATGAGTCTGGGGAGATTCGTATAGACATGTATGTGTTTATTTGATAAACATTGAACGACTCACTTAAGATTTCCTGATAGATGGTACACCAACGTCAATATGAATCTTCTCGAGTTGAGCGAGCATAATGGTCATTTGACTTAAGATACTACAGTGGATATATGAGTTATCCTCCACACTTTGATAGCGATTTATTTAGATCAGACCTCCGCCTGTTCGTTGGGTGTGGACTGATGATCATGATATCCAGTGTGTATCAAGATAGAATCCGTCAGTCACGTGTACAAGACATAGGTATCCTACACGTGTTTGCGATCTAGTAAATCTATGGCCGTTGTATAACTTCGGAAACATGTTCCGAGTGTTATTTAGAGATCATAAATTTAAAAGTCGACTATATTATACCATAAGGATTTGATGTTCTTATCTATATCTTAGGTATAATATGGATAGCCTGTGACGGATGGACTATACGTATGCAATGACCTCGACTTGTATAGTTTAGCGAGATTATCCGTGGTCGTCATAATTCATGAGTTGGTGAATTATGGACACGAAATTGGATTTCGTGATGGATAAACCTAAACTTAGAGAGTCCCACAATATGAAGTGTACTCGTTGAGCACTTGGACAACACTTTATGAATAATACAAATTATTCATAATACTTCACCGGATTAATGAGTTAATTCGAATCGTTTAAATGGTTAAACGAAACATATGCTTTTGGGAATTTTGGTCAATTAATAATTAATGTGTATTTGTATTTGATACATATTATTTATTGTCAAATGAGACTTGACACATGCCATTAATATATGTATTTGTTATTTAATGTAAATAAAAATACATATATAATAATAATTATATTAATTAATTATTTAGATATTTAAATGTTAACTATTTGAATAATTAAATAATATCCATATTACATAAATGTTATGCAATATGTTTAATTATTATTGATACATGTGACATGTATTAATTAAGCTTTAAGTGTGCAAATTTGATTTGTCAAAGTTAAAGCTTATCTTATTTAATTGAATTAAATTGGAAAATGACCAAAATGCCCCCTAAAGTCGGTCATATGGTTCTAAAAGAGGAAAATTTTTTCTTTTTGCTTCTTAGGGAAGCTATGGCCGATTCTTCCTCCTCCAAATACACCTCTAAATTTACTTGATAGTTAAAGGAAGAAAGGTGGGGAAAATCAAGAACAAGCTTAAGGAAACAAAGAGATTCAAAGGTAATCTTCAATATCCCTAAGCTTGGAAAGCATGTTTATTGTTCTTAATCATCTAGAATTTTTCTAGGGTTTTCTACATTCTAATAAATTGGGGTTTTTTTATTTAGAGGATGGAATTGAAGGCTTGGTGCATGTGTGAAGTTGTATTGAATGATATTAGTGTAATAATTGTTCAATTTGATCATTTGATGATATGTTGTCATTATAGAGTGTTATGACCACTCTTGTAATGCCTATAATTTTTCTTGGGTGCTTCATTAGTGGTGGCTTGGATTGGTGTTGTGATTAATGTGATTAATGTTGAGAAAGTTGGATTAAAGCATGAAAAATTGATAGTTTTTGTCACAAAATCAGATCTTGAAAAACTGGGTTTATTGTGATGAAAATTATGTCATATAAATGTATTGGATGTGTTTTGGGTTTTGGAACAATTACCGGAATTATTTAGGAGTTGAAATAAGTGAAAACGGTAAAATCGGCGTTACCGGGTGATGGCTGCCCAAACAATGAATTAGTCACTGTTCGGACAGCCCATGAACTGCCCTAGTATTGTTGGGGCTGACTGGGCAGCCTCCATGTACATTGGGAAGTCGGTTCGGTCAAAAACGCGTTTTATGCCATTTTGCGGAAAAACATTTTCGTAAAAATTTCGTGATGTTCCTTAACTATTTATGTCGTTATTTGATATAGAGTAAATATGTTTGGGTGAAATATGAATGAATTATTCATATTGTATATTGAATAATTTATTCGGTAATTTAAAAAATTTTAAAATACGATTTCACCCGAACCGCGATCTTCCGCTGCGCCCGCGCCAAAACCGAACATATGGATGTTGGGATTTATATTTATTGCATGCTTTCTTAACTAAATATATTATTTATATTTATTTATAGAAAATCGTGTCGTCACCTAGACTCGGCCGGCGGTTCGGTTCCGGTTCGGAACCGAACCGAACCGGCCGGTTTCCGGTTCCAGAAGTCTGGAACCGAAATACCAAACCGAACGGTTCGGTTCCGGTTCGGTTCGGTTCAAAGATTTTTTTTTTTTGAAAATTAATTAAAATAATTATATTAATTTTATAAATAAAAAAATTTATTACATTGAAGAGCTTGAGCTTAAATTTTTAAAAATTTAAGTTGCTTACGTATCCTCCAAGGGTGAGAGGAATCAAAGCTCACGTAGTTCCATTACAAGTTTTAGACATATCCCTTTGTAAATTATAATTTTACAATTATCAATCATCATTATCAGTTGATCCTTCGGCTCCGGTTCCGCTTGCACTTGTTGCAGAAGCATTATCGAACAAATCTTCAAAATCATCGGGGGCATCTTCTTGTTGTTTCAATCAGCTCGAGTCCAATCATCCACACAAGCTGTTGCTTCTAGAGTGCTTGGATGTAATGAAGATCGCCTAGCTTCCAATATATTACCTCCCAAGCTGAAGGCTTGCTCAACCGCAACGGTGGAAATATGTGCTGCCAAGATCTCTTTAGCAATAATAGATAAAACATGATATATATTTTGATGCCGGTTCCACCATTCAATGATTTTAAAATTTTTACTGCATAAACTTTCATTAGAAAACTCAAAATTTGTAGATAAATAATTATCTAATTCAGGGTTATTAGTTGTTGTCGTATCCCTAGATTTTTTATTTCGTTACAATAACCAACGATCCCCTGCGCTAAGTCTTGTTTGAATTACCGGTTCGCTACTACTAGATTGACCTAATGTTCCTAAGTTATATCTTACAATATAATCATTAAATAAAATAATTAAATCACTTCTTAATTCCGTCATTATGCTCGTAATATCAACATCATCTAATATTCCTAAATAACCATAGTAAGCTTGTAAACCACCATTCAAACCTTCTAATTTAAATCTAGGATAAAAAACAGCAGCAATAAGATAAAGTAAAAGATTTTCTCTAAAATAATTCAACCATTTTACCTTCATAGCAGTAATGGCTTCGAGCAAAACAATATCATTAGGGTCGTCACTGTCAACATGTTCATCGAGAGTGCCAACAGTATTCAAACTCTCAAGAAGAAATAAATGTGTGTATGATAATAAACACCGCTAAAAACTAAAGTAGCATCATTAAAAACTCTTAAAATATCTACAAAAATTTCACAAATATCCCATTGACTAGGATAAAGTGTGATATTTTGAATATGTTGAGAAAAAAAACTACATAATGCATCTTTGTATTGAAATGCTTGACATAAAAGAAAATAAGTAGAATTCCAACGTGTTGGAACATCTCTTGAAAATTTAATCGGTTTAATACCATTTATTTTACAAAACTTGGTTCATTCTCTCCTAACTTGAGAATATGACCAAATAAAGTTAAGTGCCATTTTAATTGGATCAAGGAAAGATGATAATAATTTTAGTCTGTCTTGCACACATATGTTAAGGACATGACATGTACAACGAATATGAAAAAATCAACCCCTTAAATTTGGTTCACATAAGGATTTTAAATCATGAATGGATGTAGTATTTGCAAATTAATTATCAAATCCAATTGTTAAAATTTTTTCTACTAAACCATATTCATCAAAAATTACCTTCATCATTCTATAAATATTATGTGCAGTATGTGGGTCATCAAAAACTCTAAATGCAATAAGTCTTTTTTGCATGGTAAATGATGCATCAATCCAATGACAAGTCACACCTATGTATGAGTGTGTTTGCCAATGGTCACTCCAAATATAAGAACATATAGAAATACGACATTTCATCTCTTTAAATATTTCATTTAAAATAATTTTATCATCTTTATATAATTTGAAAATATGACGTTTTGTTGTGTTTCGAGTCATTCTACATGTAGCAGAGTTTAAAGCATTATGCACGTAATTAGTAAAATGAAGTTTTTCACCAAAGCTTAAAGAAAGATGTGCCATACAAGTTAATTTCACAAATTCTTCTCTATTTTTTGCATCAGAATATTTAAATAAATTTACACTACCCGTACCTCTACTAGATGATGCGTACCTGGCCATTTGAGTCTGCGTCGTATCAATGCCAAATTCAACCGGATGATGTTTTTCCATGTGCTTGATCATATTGCCGTATCCACCAGAAAATTTATAGATAACCCAACAATAGTTGCAAATTGCTCGTTGTGAACCATCTTCTAGGCGTTCCAAAGTAAAATGAATTTTGAAAATATATGAGGACCGAGCCTTAACTTCTCTTCTCCGTGATTGTGCACTGACACTATGGCCGCTCTCTTGGGTTGGCATATTTGACATAATGTTCTCAGATGAGCTTGCCATTTTTCGTTTAAGAAATTAGGAAGAAAATAAGAAAATTGAATAATTGTGATGCGAATGATAACAAATTAACAACTAAATGAATTGAGATTGAGAATAAGAATATAAAATTATAAGATAATTGTATTGAAGTAAGATTAATAATAAGAGAATTATAGAAAATGAGAGAGTTGAGAATTTGGTGTGATGAAATTATGAAAAATGAATCATATTTATAGAATTTTAGAATTTTTTTGATACCAAAAATGCCCCTAAATATAACCGTTTTATTACCGTTATTAGGGGTACATTAGTAATTTATTTTTTATATAATAAATATAATTTTTTTTTTTATTTAGGAATGGAGCCAAACGGCTCCCTGTCCCCCCAACGGCTAGTAGCCGTTGGGGGCGTAGGGTTCCTGTTGGAACCCTACGGTTCCAACCGGTGGAACCGTACGGTTCCACCGGTTCGGACCGGTTTGAGTTGGGGTGGAACCCCAACCGAACCGGTCCCCTTCCGGTTCGGTTCCGGAACAGGAACCTTCCGGTTCCAACCGGTTCGGTTCCGGAACAGGAACCTTCCTGTTCCAACCGGTTCGGTTCCGGTTCCGAACCGGAACCTTGGCCGGGTCTACCGTCACCATGGAGCAACTTACTTAGAACATTATGAAATTGAGCATTAACAATACTACTCCATCAACAGAGAGTGGAAATAGTGTTGGGGCAGTTGTGGAACCCCTAGTGTCGGATCGGTGCCCCGCGCAGCGGAAATGGGTCTAACCCGTGGATATCTAGCAATGGTGGTTTTTTTAAAATTAATAAAATACAATATTTTATTTTTAAGTGTTTAGGGAAAAGCAGAAATAAATCTAGATCCGGAAAAAATCATTCGGGATAAAAATCGGACATAAATAAATTCTCAGGGTCTAGGCATGCTGCGGCAACAACATGCTTGTGTGTGTGGCGTTGTTTGCATGCTGTTGCCGCAACATTCTTGTGTGTGTGGCGCTGCAGCGCCTTGCTCTCGGCCAATTTGGCCGAGAGCAACACACAACCAAATTTTTTTTAAAAAAAAAAGTTCTAAAAAAAACAAAAAAAAAAACCTTAAACATTTTAAAACACACCCAAAACAATTTTAATTTCAAAACCAACCATAACACTTATTATAAAATAAACATATATAAATTCTGAATATATATATATATATATATATGCGTATTTTTGAATCAAATTACAACCCAAAATAGAATCCCAAATAGAAATGTCTCATTAATAATTCTAAGTCACCCAAAGATAGTCAATTGATTCTAGAATGGTAGTCATAACTCTAAGCTTTAATTTAGAGTTTCAAACTCTTATTAATTGTTCAATGTCCAACATTAACATCTTTGACCTAAATTATAAGCATGTTGTGTTTATATTTCTAAAGTATCATAACATAATTGATTAGCCTTATTTCAACATTAAGTTGTGTGATCATGCATCTAATACACAAATGAACATAGCTTTGGAGAAGATCAACATTACCTAGTAAGCTTGATGCAAGATCAAATCTATTTCTCCTTTATTGAAATTGTTGGAGAACCTCCAAGATGTGCAAGCTTGACTTAAGATTCAATCTTGTTTCCAATGCTTCCAAGCTTCACTTCATGATCCAATCTTGATTTCTCCTATATGAAATGTTGTAGAGACCTCACAAGCTTCTCTAAACACTTCTATAACTTAGGCTAATCTTTCAAGAATTTGCTTATGCTTGTATTTGTACTTATAATTAAAACATTCCTAAAGCTTGCTATTTATAGCAAAACTTATGTAACTTTTAATTAATAAAAGTTGTCAACTTTTAAGTGGGCTTAATCTAATTTGTCCAAATATGTATAATTAGGTGTGATTAATCTCCATTGTCTCCCACTTTGATTTAATCCAATTAGGTCAAAGTAAATAATCAATGTTATCCAATAACACTTGATTATCTTAGTTGATAATTATATTATCGAATATTATTTTTTATCAAAATTAATCGGCTACCCAAGTGCTCAACGAGTACACTTCATATTGGGACTCTCTAAGTTCAGACATGTCCGTCATATAAGCCTAGCTAATATGTACGCAATTCGGCCACCTCCGAATTCGCGAAGAACACGAACAACCTTTCTGAACTATACAAGTCGAGGTCATCACATATGTTTAACAATCCCTTCGTCATAGGCTATCCGAGTTGTGCTTAGGAAACATAGAATATACCGTCAAGTTTTCGAGACACACATCTCATGTCGACATGTCCATGATTCTTCATAACTGATGCGATCCACCCCATGTGATCGACTTTGGCTAAAGATTTAAGAATCGTGACTTTACTCACATGGATACCTAAACCCCTTATGGTACACATACTGGCCGACATATCCTATTTTGCTTCGCACTTGATTATTGAGTACATCGGTCCACACCCAACGAACATCTAGAGGCCAGACCATGAAAGATTTCTGACATACATGGCATCAATGTGTGGAGGATCTCACACAAAATCAGTGTTATCCTATAGTCAAAGGATTACATATGCTACTCGACTCGAAGAGATTCATATTGACGGTGGTGTGTACTTCCTACTATTAGGAATCACCTATGAGTCATTCAGTATTCGCTTCAACGAATACCCACATGTCTATACGAGTTTCCCAAACCCATGGTACATCCAGTTAAACCATTGGAACTCCAATTCCAATATACGACATGTGATAGTCTTCTAGGTTATAGGAATTCGACCGTATTCCAAAACCAACGACTATGAATATTTACTTTAAGAATAGTTTATACCTAATGTCAAAACTATTCTAAGGTCGATATCATTCTTAGCATATTTATACATCATTCTAATACGCATAATGACAATACCATTAATGAGGTATGAAATGAAAAATGTAGTTATTTTATTAATAAATAATAAAATATACAATTCGGATTGACACTTCAAGCACCAACTCCATCAAATAGTCCAAGTGATTATGTGGAAGTTTGACGGTAAAATTCATTCTCTAAACTCTAAATTTTTCAAAAATAATTTTTTTGAAAAAATTAACTCAATATTATAATTTTATTTTATTTACAGGATTTTTTTCCCGGATGATAATGATAAAGATGTTTTCCGTCACAACTCGTGTTCGAGATTTTGGTCAAAATGTGTTTTGAAGATTTTGAGTATTATTATGTAATTGATTTATAATTTGAATTTTGGAGCTTGTTGTAAGGATTTTAAGTCAATAAAAATGAATATGCTAATGAATATGGATGCTTTGATTTTGTATTTTATTTTGATTAAATGAATCGAATACGAATATTCGATTATTAAATGAATACAAAATTCGATTCGTTTAATTTTATATAAACGAACCGGATGCGAATATTCGTTTAATAAACGAATACTAAATTTGACTCGATTCGATTCGTTTAATTTTATGTAAACGAATAAACGAATCGAATACGAATATTCGTTTATTAAACAAATTGAATCTGAATCCTGATCAGGATTCGTTTAATAAATGAATCGAATTTGAATTTATTGCATTACAATTCGATTAGTTTAGTATTCGTCACGAATTCGATTCGTTGATTCATTTTACCACCTATAATATTTTTCAAAGTTAAAAATCTTATTTTTTGTAATGAATAAATAATGAAAAATATTTTTTTTTTCCTTTATATTATATATAATTTTTCTCAGATGAAGATGTCCCTATAAAATTTTGGTGCCGACGCACTATTCCCTTGGCTAAAATAATATTCTACACATGTGTAGTGTTTTTTTTTTTTGCCTTGTCGCATATTCTATGTATTGTATTCTGATTCAAAATTCTTGAGCTCACATCAACTTGTGTTGAAGGTTCAAAGATACAAAATTATTATTGCCAATTTGTAAAGTTATATAAAATTAAAACCATGACAATATGGCTATGAAGGATCATGATTGCATGACTTTTGAATTTTGAATTTTTCCACGAAACTATTGTTTGAATTTCAACTATTAAAGCAAAAAAAAAAAAATTGATTTGAAATAATCATTGGACATTGTAAAATTTACAATTGACATTGAACGTCCTTGTTGAACATTTACATATGGAAAAAAAATTTTGAATCGTTGCAAATTTAATCGTCAAATTATTTTTTTCGGATTCAAGAAGAATATGTAAAATCATCGACTGTCTCAGACTCTTATAAGAAATGTACTTCATGGATTCGAACTCAGAACCTTAATGTGAGATTCTGAACCTTACACCATCAAATCACGTCGGACCAAGACCAATATGGACATTTACATATTGTAAAAACAATTGATTTGTTCTGCCTCCGGGGAAGGGAGAATGACTTGTCGTATCGCATATCTAATAATTTTTTTTCCCAAGTTGCCTATCAGATGTGGCATTTGCGATTGAATTTAATGAGCATCAACCACCTAGAAATATGAATAATTTTAGGGAAATTATCATTTTTAAAAAAAATCTGAATTTGATGAAAATTCATAAAAATCTTTAAATTTTAAAGTATATTAATTTTCATTGTAAGTTTTTAATCTGTATTAATTTTCATACAGGGAAAAATATTAATATCTCTATACATATAGGATAAAAATTAATACACAATTAATAATTTTGAATAGAAATTGATAAAAAAAAAAAAATTAAGAAATAAATTTAATTGAATTCTAAGGAAAATTTCGGATGAAAATTGATAATTTTCCATAATTTTATTATTATAATTATTATCTCACTATCTTTGCATGAATTTCCCTCAAAACCTGAGGATCTGGGAAAACGAGAAGCATTTATAACGTTCAAGCGTCAGACACAAATGACATGCAAATCAAAATATACAAAACACAAAGTACAAAGAAGCAACAGCTAATAGGCAATAGCTATGGCCTTTGGCCTTTGCCTTGGCCCCTCTCTCTGTCTTGTCTTTTGCTTGATCTTTGATTCTGATGACACTGCTCTCACAGCTTTTTATTTCTTTTTATTAGAATCTAACAAATTTTTATTTTTAAACGTTTAAAATTACGCCGTCAAATTATTCGTCCCTGAAATTTATGATTATCCTAGATTTTTATAAAAATATATCTCTATATTAAAATTCAAGACTTGATAATCAAATCTTAAATCTTTTGTGACCAAACTACACCTTTTGCTCGAGAATCTAACAAATGCTAATGCTTTCATAAACAAATCAGCAGTGGTCATTTGAAAAAAAATGAGAACTGACTGGGTTTTCTTATCTCTCTTCTACAATTTATTATTATTTAAAAAAAAATAAAAAAATTAATTCTCACCAATTGCATAGTGTAAGTAGTTTTCCGAATAAACTTGTGGGGTGTTACTATAAATTTATATATTTAATCTCCTAAAAGAGTTTATAATTACATAAAAAAGGTGAATAAACAACTCATCTCTCTCATTTTTTTCCCCAAAATGCAAGGGATGAGCAAATTCATACATACATACATACATATATGTGTGTGTATGTATATATATTTTTACTGTTTTCAAAAAGTTTATTTTTATCAATCCAACTAACACCCTTCAGACCCTTTTCTCTCTTTTTGTATGTTGTATTATTGAGTAGAATAAGTGAGGGCATATCTTTTCAATTCGTCCCTAATGGGCGTGTCTTGGTGTAGGGTTCATGATCTCATCTTGAGGTCCTCAGTTCGAATCTAGAGAGTGCGTTTCTTGTAAGAGTATGAGACAGCCGAAGATTTTACTTGATCCGTTTAAGATTTTATATATATATGGTTCTTGTTTCTCTCTCTCTATTTTTTTAGTTGGTTCTTGTTAAGAGGCAGCTTTTGGGGTAGGCATTTTCCCAAGAATTTTGGCTTGATTTGAAGTGTTTTTATTCATGTTCTTAATTATGTCATTTTCAAATGGGGGTGATGCTGCAGTGCTTGTTTGGTTTAAGTCATTTTCTAGGAAAATTTTAACTCTTTAATTTTTTTCAAATGTTAGGAGATTGATTAATTAAGCTCACATATATATATATACACACCCCACCCCCCACCACCTTGAATTTCTAAACAATTAATTATAGAAGCTAATTAAGCCATGTGGGGGCTCTTCCTTGTATTTGAAAACTTTTTTATTTATACTTTTTAAGTCTTGCAAAATCCAAAAGGACACACCCAATTTCTTCTATTTAATTAAGAGTTCAAAAATAATTAATTAAGCATCGATCATGCATGATTCTGATCATATCTTCCATTTCGTTTTCAATGGTGTGATCACCTATTTTTTACCGAATCAATTTACCCCGAGTTAAAGGAAAGGAGATGGAAGCATATTTTAATTTTAATTTTAATTTTTTTTTAAATTGTCAAATAAGGTAGGCCATGGCTATAATAAAATTAAACAAAACAGAAGACGAAAAAATTAAGATAAGAAAATAAAAAATTTAGCACCTAATTTACCTAACCTTTAAACAGCTTATATATATATTGTCATCCATATATATAAATATTACCATTAGGGTTTATTGAGCAGAACTCGAAAATCTACACTCATTGATATATGTGACATAAGTTTATGGATTTCAAATAATAAAAAAGACAATAACCGAAATAATGAAATAATCAGAAAGTTTCAAGAAATAAATTATAAGGAAAGTGAACGAAATCTTTTAATATTTAGTGAAATTAAGTTAAATTCTCATTCATGTTTTAAAATCAAATAAAAAAAAAAATCTTCATTTACTTGATTTTAAAACATGAGTGTTTCCTTTGTTTCAGTTTGAATCATTTTCCCATAAATTATATATATAGAGTAGTTTTTTTCAAGATTAATTTGTTGTGATTCATCCTAACCAGGTTTGCCAATTGCCATATGCATGAACCATGTGACATCCATGGTCCCTTTCATTTCTCAAATCTATATATAAAAATATAAATGCCAAATTAAAGAATTACTTAGACAATATTTTTTCATTAATAAGAAGAGGAAACCGCCATTGTTGAATTGCAAAAGGTATATTGATCCTGTGAGAGAAAGAATGAGCTAGACTCCACCCAAAACCATAATTATAGAGAGGGAAATTTTCTAGAAATTATTGTAACAAGTTTAGATTGTTAAGCACTTTTTAAGTAGAAAATTGATCTTCCCCCCCAACTGACAACTGACAACTGACACATTCCCCTCCCCCTCTCTCCTTTGGAATTTACAAAAAAATCCTTATCAATATTTGCAATTCCTTTTTTTTTTTTTTTTTTTAAATTTACACATTATAAAATTTAAATATTTTATTAATAATTAATAAAATGTTAATTTTTTTTTTATTTTTGTTAATAAATATTACATATTTTTTATCTATTCGTTTAATTTTTTTAATTCATTTTAATTTAATTAAAACTACTTATGTATAAAAAAAAATATTTTAAACAATATAATTTTTTTATTATTTTCGAAATTTATAAAAAAAAAAAAAAAAAAACCAAAAATTGGCCCCAAGGGAATCATCCCCCTTGGGGCCTGGAGCCCTGGACGATGATCGTCCAGGGCGATTGTTCCCCTTTTGAGGGGAACAATCGTCCCCCCCTCCCTTTTTTTTTTTTTTTTTAATTATTATATATTATTTTTTTTTTAATTTCGAAAAAAAAAGTTTAATAATTTTAAAAAAATTATATATATATATATATATATTAAATTTAAAGTTGTGTTGAGTTACTAGGACGTGACAATTTAATTTAAACAATATAATTTTGGACGATAGGATCGTCCAGGGGACGAACTTTTTTTTTTTTTTAATTATTTTATATTATTATTTTTTAATTATTTCAAATCTATGAGAAATATTTTATAATTTTTTGATTTTTGTTAATAAAATTAATTCATAAAATAAACATAGATTAGATTAATTCATAAAATAATTTTTTTGGATTTTTTGATTTTTCTAATATACATGAAAACATTTTTATAATGTATAAGTAGTGTTAAATAAATTAAAAAAGAATCACAAAAATTAAATGAATAAATAAACACAAAATAAATAATAATAACATATTTTTTTTTTAAAATTTATCAAAAAATATGTTATATATATATATATATGTATATATATATGTATGTATATATCAATAAATAAATAAAATTAGATTTATATAGTTTATTTGAAAGTTGAAAATGGAATTTTGGTAAAAGGAAAATGGTAAATAGGGAATTACAGGGGAGACAAAAAAAGTAAAATATGTAAGGGGAGGTGGGAAGATAAGCCCTCTTTTAAGTATATATGTTAAGCACTTTTTTACTTTGACAAAAATAAGGAACCATCAACTTCTTTTCACACATAATTACTTGCACTTAAAGTTGAGGCATTAAAAAAGAAAGAGTGAGAGATATTATTGTGAAGATTGATGGAGAAACTTCTCACAAAGATTCATTAAGATTTGAATAAATTGGGAAGTGGGCATATAAATTGACAAAAATAAGGAACCATCATATTTATTGTTTTCGCACACATCCCCATTTCAAATCACCTACCTCAGTAAAAAATATTAAAAAATAAAAATAAAAAGGGTGAGGTTTATCCATTATCGATGGAGATGGATCGCATGTGACAACCGAGTATGGGAGGGGGTGTCAATATTCGTGGTTATTTAATTAACGGGTATGTAAAATTATATTTGTATATAGTCTTAATTTATCAGCCTTCGTGGTCCCCTTTCACACTTATTTTTCTTACCTTTAATAATAAAATAATGTTAATATCTATATCAAACTCATCTAATTATTGAATATAAAAAAATATATTAATATCCGATCCTAAACCGATCCATCTAACTAATAAACATAAAAAAAATATATATAAATACACATATCTGATCATAACATATCGAATCCCGCAAATTCGATCAATGGAGTGATTTTTGCGATCCCTATATGCAAGACTTTACAAGAATCTTTTTGAAAATCTTGTGTTGTTCATTGTAATTAAAGCGGTATACAATTAATTGAATCTTTTCATGTGCTAACCTCTCTGACGTCGTACAGAAAATAGTTCTTATTCCTACTTCCTCTCACATGCATTATGCTAAATAACTAATCTATATTTGAGGAAAACAAATTATTTTATTTTATTTTTTATATATATTTGTAAATACACACAATTATACAAAATATTATACACATATATACTTTTATCACTCTCTATTTTCATTTCCCAAACTTTATAATCTTACCGACAACTCATTAATTCACCTTGCCAAAGGTATAGTAGATAAAAAGAACTAAATTTGAATTGCTATTGATACACGTACGAGTGAAAATATCTCATGAACATATAATTATATTACCCATTAGATTGACAATTAATAAATTTATATATTTGAGGCAACCAGCTTCAAGACATAAAGTAAGCTAATCGCTTCTACATATATTACACGTCGATTTCTCAACTTATATGAAAATTAATTCAAGATTAATTCCACCACCCAATTTTCTCATCAAAAGAGGGATGATAGTTCATAATTTCCTCTCTCAAATCTATCAAACCCTAATGTATAAAGTTAGCCAAATGACAAAATTATCACTATAGAGGATAAATTGTTTTTTATGCAAAAAAAAAAAAAAGAAGAAAGAAAAGGGAATTTTGCAAATAAAAAAAATTAAATTAAATAAATTTGAAAAAAGAAAACCATGACTAATGCATGCAATGATAAGTGGGGGCAGTTTGAATCAATGTGTTATGTGTATGATATCTTTTTCATATATAGCAGTGACAATTAAGATATAATTTTAAAATTTAATTACATGTTAATTAATTAAAAATCTGTAATAAATATATATAATTAACCACGAGAATATAAAGAATAGTTCAAGAGTTTAAGGTTATCTTGAGCTTATATTTTAGTCTCGAATTCAATATGATATTTACTTTAACACCTCTGACGTGCATCTATATCTTTTTACCTGATCCTTATCACGTAAGAAGTAATTATGGATCTACTCGTGTGTGAGTCTGCCTTTGATACTATATAAAAACCCTTAAAATATAGATGTCTGCATTTAATTATAACATCTATTTAGCTATCTTTGAATCAAGTTTCTTTCAAAGGGTCCGGCTGCTTATTATGGCACGTAGAAGCAAAACCAAAAGTGATTATGAATTGAACACCTATACCTAGCTACCGACTTTTATCAAATATTATAAACTTGATTTGTTCCAGAAATTATTAAAGTGTAATTAAGAATGATTATCGATAGGGATTCTATCAATCAATAACAAAGAAGGGTTTCCTAATTATTAATATCAATTTTCCTCTTTGGTCTCCAATTTTCTGTCCTTTTTATGGTTTTTAAAAGGTGCCCTTTTGCTTCTTCAATTGAAGGAAGGGTGTGAATTTAAGACCAAGAATTTGAAATTTGAGGTGCAAGAATTTGAACTTCTACACATTCAATTCGCATTTTCATTAATCTATATATAAGTTTGTTTTTTCACATTGGAAAAGTACTTCCATTGCTGTCCCAATTTTATGTATTTTTCTTTTTGCTTCTTCGGAGCTCCTTTAACTTGTAGAAGTTCAGTTCAAAGTTTAAAAAATTTAAGTGAAGTTGATCTCAAATCATAATATTTGTAATAGAAAACCCTCAAGTGATTTTTAAGTAACTTTATTAGATTTGCTATCCGCATTCAAATCTTGAGGAAGTAAAGAAATAAAAAAGAATTTGAATTTTATCCATTCCTTATTACCTTTAAAAAAAAATTCAAGTAAAATAAACCTACGTACCCATGGAAAAAAAACTTAAAAAATAAGTTGCAACTGTTTGAAGTTCATTGATATTGTCCTCTCTAGCCGGAGAGATTTTTTGGTGCAACAGTGGTATGGGTGACGTGGTACCACAAGCGAATTAAAAAATGACATGTAGAGTTTCTTCACCTATTTTTTAGTTATTTTTTAATTTTTAACACGCGTGGTAATGGATGATTGGCTTGTTACATGGATGACGTGGTACCACTGTTGCATATAAGATTTTCTCGGCCGGCCGCGGTACAAAATATCCCAACTTTGACGAAGTCATTATCTCTTAAGATTAATTGTCTAAATCCACCCAAAAAAACCTCTTATTAATTAAAACGGTCATCATTTATAAATTCATCCACGACATCTTTCTCCAAAAATGTGAGATGTAATAAATTTTATGGCCTAATTTATTTATCTAACAGATACATATAACCTTAAAAATTGGAAGCTAGCATTCAAGAAAAGTAATTGGCTTTAATTGGAATCTCTTGTTAATTTGTTTGGATTATATTGTCACTTCAAAATTGAAACTGAAAATACAAAGATGTAACACGTTATGTGGATCCAAGTTTCGCCTGCCTCTCTTGACTTGGTCTTAAATCTTAATTAAATTGATAATTTATAATTAAACATATAATAATTATGCATTTATCAAATACAAGTTTCTTGAAGATAGGGGGGATAATCCACTAACCACTAGATTTAATGTGTCTTTTGCTAAGGGTTTTGGACAGTTCTTTTGTAAACCCAAGTAGTAGGGATCATGAGATACTAATCTTTTAAAAAACAGCTTAATAAATTTAGATTATCTCCTCCTAACCAACCATAATGTTTCATGCTAATTAGGTCTTTCTCATAGTCATCTTAATAATCGTCATATAAAAGTTACTAAATAAAATTAACACCCATTTTTTGCTTAAAGGAATCGGTAAATAAATTAATAGAGCTCCCAATGGGGTGTGGCGTGGTTGTCAGGTCCTGTGTTGAAATTTAGATGATGCATTTTTTGTAAGAGCTTGAGGCAGTTGCAGGTTTTATTTGCCCCGCTTAAGCCTGAATCAGTTGATCCGGCGGCGGGATTTCCAATAGGAGTGTGCATCGGTCAGTTCGGTCGGTTAATCCTTTATTTTTTAACCGAACCGAAATTATTTGGTTAAGTAAATGTTTAACCGATTTAACCATATGATGCCACACAACCATTAGCCAATTTAACCACTATTTTTCGATCGATTTTAGTTAATTCGGTTATTAACCAGTCCATAATCTCCACAAATAACAATTCACATTAAAACATTAATACAAATTGAAATTCATCAAAAAGAAAAATACATGTGTTTAACAACAAAAGATAAATTTAAATTCATCAAAAAACAGTTTACAACTACACTCGGTAGAGGTAGAAGGTAAGAATTTTAATTTCGTTTTAATTAAAAATATATATAAAGTCAAATTATGGTTTGTAATCGGTTAATTAGTCGGTTCGGTTATACAAATCTCATAACCTTAACCGAACCGAAAAATTTAAAAATTTAACCGAAAAAACCGATTTAATCACAATAACCGAACCATTATAAAAAAAATTGGTCGTAACAGTTCGGTTAATCGGTTGAAACCGATTAATGCACATTCATGATTTCCAACGTTTCAAAAAAAAAAAAATTAGATTTGAGACTATCATTATGTCAAATATTAATTGACGACAGAAACTATGTTTCTATTAATCATGTGGTAAACTGTCGGTTCTGGATCTAGATATACAAATTTCTGATCATGTTCTCTAAATTATTACAGTAACCCAAATCTATAATTATGATGCTGAATTAGGAGCAACAAAATTAAATCTCAGCAAGTGTTTGGTAATTAGCCAAATTTAGAATAGTGTGGCTGTGGGTCCTGTGAGACTTTGACAAGCAAGCAGAAACTTTTTGTGTAGGCTATTTTTAAAATTTCAAAAGCACAGTGCAGGCCATAACTAAACCAGTGGCATTAAAAAAAGGCCACACACATACACAATTATAGGGAACCCCATGATTCTTGGCAGCACATACACTTGGAGAAAGAATTTTTAAAAGTGGAATATTGTAGCAGAAAAATGATGCTTGCTTTCCCATCTAGGGTTTCTTGATAGGAACAAAATTATTATCTTAAAAAAGAATTAATGACCTATGAAATCAAAATTACCATGTGATAATCATGATCTTCATCTTGTGTCCTTGGTTCAATTAATCAACTTGATTACAAAGGGAATAAATAGTTCATGATTTTGATTTTTGGTTGTGATGTGGAACCATCAATGTGTTAATTTAAGAATAACTTGTTTCACAAGGATACATTGTCAAGTTGGATTTTGATTATTCAACAAGGCAAGACTTATTTGATTATGAAATGAAAATTCCCACTTTGGGTTTTTGGTGGACAGCATTGGATTTTGATCTTTGCAAATTTCTTGAATCCCTATTTGTTGGTCTTTTAGATGGTTTATTTATTATATTTTATTTTAGTGGGCTAATAGTTAAGTCTATAATGAACCAATATCAACAAGGGAAGCATCATAGTTATGATAATGGGGTTGATAAAATTACAAAAAGGGTCTTGAAAAAGGTGGTGATGAGATGAGTAGAGCCATCAGCCATAGAAATTGAAAGCATTGACAGCCTTGCTTCAAGAGAAAATTGGCCTAAGAAAGTTTTGTAGTGGTGTTGCGTATGGGAAGAGAATAAAAGCAAATCAAGAAAGTAGTACCCATTAAGAAACTTACACAGCTTTAATGGTTTGGCCAAAAAAAAAAAAAAAAAACATTTGAGGCCAAATTCAGAGAGAGGGGAATTTCTCTAGTAATGGTGGTATGTGCCTTTAGGATTCTTTTTATGCATAACCAAACCTACATCAAGTCCTCAACTAATAATATGACTTGGATTCAAAGATAATTAATGGGACAATGCTTGCCCAACATTTCCAATTAGCCCCATTTGGATACTTCTTGGCCTTACACTTCCTTTTTTCTTTTTATTGTTATGACTTGAGAAAAGACAATAATTTTTATGGAGGATGTTTTCAGAAATTTAGAGGCATGATGTCACTTGAAAATCACATATTCCAAAATGGGTTTTGTAGATAGAATAATATCAAGGTCTGCATCCAAGTCTCTTTCGCTCTGGTTAGGGATGGTAGAAAATCTTAATCATGATTCAAAATCTCGTAATGAGATTTCGTCTTGAATACCAATTATTTATTTTAAAAAAATCTAAAATCCTAATCAGTATTTGAATTCCGAATCATACAATCTGAAATTCAGATCCCAAACCATTCGATCTAGAATTCAAGATAATTTTTCATCTTCCCATCTGGACCGATTGCCAAACACTGCTGTCCTATGCAATTTCATATATAATGTTTCTTATTTCATTATTGTTATTCAATATGGCGTGGCTTAATTGAAAGTCAGACTAAGAAAAGTTAAGATAAAAGTAGCCTTGAGGGTATTTGACAATATGTGACCAATAGAAAAAAAATAAAAAGAAATTGTTCTGACCTAAACCAGCCAGTTCTTAGTTCTTACAGATCCAGCCTTCCCAGTTGTTTAGAAGAACCTTCTCATGCAAGAAAATGGCTACAATTATTACTATTAGCAAGCACGATTCCAGCACAAAGAATCGATCGAATATGAATTTAATTCTTTAAGTATCAGATGCATTTCAGGAATAACTAAGCACAAAAACCATGCGAACAAGCAGCTCAGGACACCGCAATGCATGATCATGGCAGTAATAAATGTATGCTAAAATCCAGCCTAAGAACATGTATTGAAGGCAATATGCAAATTGATAGAACTAAATTTTTATCAATTATATTAAATCACAAAATTAGAGCATAGAGTTTGTCACCTTTGAATTTGATCCTTGCAAAACCTAGTTTACAGCTTATTCCTGATTCCCACATTCTGCCACAGATCATAAATCTTCTATCTTCTCAAGGGAAGAGAAGTGTGCATCGACACTATTGAGAGTTTCGTGATCCAATTCAGTAGCTGTAAACATTTTTGGCAAAATATAACCTGATTCTTTTCTTGATGCAGCGACATTCTTCTCGGTTGCCTCCTCTGATACCACATCTACTCGAGTTTCAGTTTCACTGGACTTTGTATACAGATTGTGGAGCTGAGATTTCAGCTCCAAGACAGACTTAGGATCCTCGTCACTCCGGGCTTTGTTCAACTTGTCAATGATATCACTTAACACTGTTGATCTGTCAGCCCACCATAATTTTGCCTTTTTTGGACTTATTTCACATTCATTTTCGTCCTTTAGGTCATTAACCATATCATTTAGCTCATATTGAAGCTTCTTTAATCCCTGATCGACAATTTGCTGCATCCTCTTCCTAAAGTTTTCGCTTCTTGTCAGGTTTGATCTAAGTTTCAACTTGAGGCCTGAAATCATAGTCTCATTGTCTTCTTCAACAGAATTAGAATCAGGGTTCACTACACAGGACTCATCCACATTGGAACCATCCATAATAGATTTCACAGAAAATACCTCCTCAAGTAAACTAATATTCTGCATGTAATGGTCAAAAGCTTCATTTTCGACTTCAATGTTTCTATCCCTGTGTTCCTTCAACTTTGAAAATCTCCACTCATTTATAGCTGCAGCATCCTAAGATATTTTCCCATATTGGTAAAACTCGTACTCCACATAACAATCTTCAAGCAGACAGTAAATATCTTACCTTTCTGGTCAATGGTTTCCTTGAACGCAGTGGCATTTGCACATTATTGAATTGAGCGAAATTGCTGGAGAGTTGCCGAAGTGATGCAACTCTAAATGAAGTCCTGAACAAACCAACAAGTAAAACAACAACATTAGAAAAGCAAACACAAATCACTTTAAATCCCTGAAAGATACAAGTAACCAAATCTGAGATAAACAACCTATCACTCATTGTTTAAAAATACGTTCTGAGGCGCCGAGTCGCCGCCTCTGGGCGTCGACGCGTCGAGGCGGCCGCTTCTTTCGGTCCCTTCACATTTTCCGCTTCTTCCCGCGTGAGGCGGCCGCCTCATCCCGCCTCACGCCGAGCCGCCTCACGTACATCCTTTTTTTTTTTTTTGGGTTCACAGCCCATTATTTTAATGTCAATTATTTTTTTGTGTTGTTTAATTTTAACATGTGTAGAATTTTTAGGATTGAAAAATTAATTTGTCTCTATTAAAAGAAGATCAAATTTTAGGTTTTTAGAAATAAAAGTTGTAAATTTTTTTAAAATATTTAAATTATTTAAAATATCCTTATTTTATTAATTTTTGTCTATTAAAGTAATCCTATTATTTTAATAAAAATTTTGATTGACAATCGAACAACTATATATATTGTTAAAGCTTAATTTAAAAATTTTGTTTGAAAAAATATGCCGATTGGAGAAGCAAAATTATTAGTTATCTAGGAAACTCATAGTGAGATTTACATATTTTCTTCTTATGTTAAAAGATTAAGAATATTTTAGAACTAAAAGTTTTATGTGGAAATGATCTTTTTCTATAAAGAACATTATTTTGAATTTTTGATGATTTTATTATGCTAATATTATGATTTTAATTTTTTTTTCGATTTTTGGATCGAGGCGCCCACCTTGCTGCCTCGAGGAGGTCCGCCTCGAGCCTCAATGGTCGGGCGCCTCGAGGCGCCGCCACGTATTTTTAAACATTGCTATCACTAGAAGAGTAGTTCTAAAATTTCATAGAAGTAATTATCAAATAGCAATGAATTTTTTGTTTGTAAAATCTCATCCACACTGAGGCCAAATAATTAATAAAATAAAACTTATATGAAGGATTGCAATTTCTCAACCAATTTATCATTCCAACAGCAGACAGATGTCATCAGTTTCTTTTAGTTATATATGCTCAGTAATAATTAGCGAATAGACAATACCAAAAAAGCAAGATGTGAAACAACTATAGGCACCGAAAGAATTTGACCGTATCAGTAGGGACGGTAGAAAAACAATACATACTCGAGAAACATTATATTCCTAAACAGTCAGGCTGCACTAACATTTTGTGAAAAATTCATGTCAGAAACACACGAGAGGCCCGGAAAAGATAAAACCAGTTCCTCGCAATAAATAAATACTCCACGTCCTCAAGTTTAAGTTTGAAACGATGATTAGCTATAGAAACCACAGTTGGACCTAGAAGAACATTAAGTAGCTTAAGTATATAGAAATTTCAGAATTTAACTGCATTGATGGAAGCTTGACGCATATTAGCGTGCCTGAATAATTGATAATTACCACTTACCCAGATGGAGATACATCACTTGACTTCTGCTCACTAGAAGGAGTGCTTGAAGTTGGTGTCTTGTCAGGGAAAGTTGCAATCGCTTTCAAAACTGCATATCCCATAACATAATGAAAATTACTAATAATTCAAGGTAATTTCCTCCAATAGGATGGCAAATATCGTCCCAACAAAGGGGGGATTCAAAATTCACAATGGTTACTCCTTAATGATGCATTTACTTAGGTAATTGCAAGTACTACTGTACTAAAAGAAGCTCCCTTTCCTCCACAGGAAACATGTATTTCTGAATTTCATAAATCATGGATAAAACAACATATTAACATTTTCACTTTTTTCCCCTCTCCTGAATTGATACAGTTTACCAAACAACTACCATGACCAAACAAAAATTCTTCATCCTTTGCTTCAGTAATATTATTACAAATAAAAGGTATGTGTGGTGGCATGAAAAACTTCCCGTAAATCACTTAAGAGTTTGACCAAAATATCAAGTTTTATGCTGAAGTCAGTCCTCGTGATTTAGCTCAAATATCAACTTATTTCATAATTCATTACAACTATTTACGATTCTACTTCATTGTTGCTTCAGATTATATGTAAATTAATTCAACAACCAGAACGCATAACATAATAGAAACATATGAATCTGCCTTGCAAGAAACCGAACCTGTAGATAAATGATCAGTCATACCCTAAAAATATGCATTGGATCCAAATGTTCAAAAATGAAATAGTATTTCGTTCTAGAACTTAATGAACTGTGAGAATTAGCCTAAAGGATGTTGCATGCATGATGGTGTCAACCATCTTCATATTTGAGTAAAAAACCACAAAATAGAAGGAGAATCGTGATGTCACTATCAAGGAGCACCCTAAATAGTTGAACAAAAATTGAGGTGACAACTTGTATTTGGGTGGGTTGAGATCAGAGATTGATACCATATGGGTGCAACCATGCAAGATATTATAAGCCAAGCGAAAAATTTGGAAATAATAACAAAACTTATAAATGAATCCAGGTGAAAATGCATACCATGGATATGGCACGGATTTTGTGCTTTTGAGCAGCAACTCTTGCAAGATTGGTACGGGCACCTGCACAGGTAATCCAACCCATTACAGAATAAAATATACGAATTCCTCAAACATCTCAAAGCAATAGAAGGTAAGTGATGCTTATAATGTTATAGCATGAAATGCTTGACCTAAATTCTCACAAACATCAAAAAGCAATCCAAGAACCATGCGGCCATCATAACACTAGCCGTAGTTTGAAAACTCCCGCCTCCCGGCTGCGGCGCATTGATTGAGGTTGTCACCTCAGGTTGAGTTTTCAATAGGCCCGCTTCCAAAGCTTGAGGCAGCCCGCCTCAAGTCAATGTGGACGCCTCAACCAAAAAGTCCTAAAGTTGCTTTTTTTTCAAAAAAAAAAAAATATATATATATATATATATAATAAAGGAGAATGGTGTTGGAGGAAAGAGAGTGTATCCAACGGCTCTCTTTATGTGGATTAATTGACGGCCCAGATCATTTCATTGGTAATTGGAGAAAAGAGAGTGAATTGATTGATGGAAAGGATAAAAAATTTTCAAATTAAAAAATAGAAAGTTAAAATAAAATCATTTAATTAAAAAATAAAATCATTTAATTCTGTAACACCGTGCCGTAGGCACGGGCAAATACTGTAACACCGTGCCGTAGGCACGGCCAAATACTGTAACACCGTGCCGTAGGCACGGACATCATTTAATTAAAAAATAAAATCATTTAATTCTGTAACATCGTGCCGTAGGCACGAGCAAATACTGTAACACCGTGCCGTAGGCACGGGCTAAATACTGTAACACCGTGCCGTAGACACGGGCTAAATACCGTAACACCGTGCCGTAGGCACGGGCAAAAACTAGTATATATATATAAAGGAGTTGAAAGTCGAGACAAAGAGTCTCAACTTGAGTTTATAGATTAAAAAGCTATATAAAACAAAATCTCTATTTTGAAATCCTAACCAGTACTGTTATTAACCGCGTTGACATGGTAGCTCGACCCCGATGCTTCGCCGAATATGACAAAACAATTATTATCATTAAAAATAACCAATATTTATTATTATATTTATTTATTAGTTATAATTTGTTATTAAATAAACTTATTTATGATAGGAATTATATATGATGACGAATCTTTGGCATATGGCACTTTAGACCCATACTTCATGCTATTAGACACAAGTGATAGCCTATAGAGATTCGCGATCATTTTATTTCATGAACCTATTTTGTTATGTTTCATTTTGTTTAATTTTGATGAAAGCATTAGTTGATAGATGATTTATTTTGATACTTTTAATTTTTTCATGTTCGGGTCGGGGCTTTCGTCTCGACCACCTTGAGGCTGCCCACCTCGCCTCGGCTCGCCTCACCAGCTAGACTGCCACTATAACAAGCTAATACCAGATGTATACTTCAATCACTACGGAATTATATCAGTATGTTACAGTCAGAGCAGGGATGCAAACGAGCCAAACTAAGGTGAGCTTTCCGGGGAAACTTTGGACGTCGCAATGCAATTTCCCCAATTCTCCTAACTCGATTCATCACACAATGAAAGGAAAAAAAGACAAAATTACAAGAATTTGTCAAGAATTTCTATTTATGACCAACTAATTCGAGATAAAGACATAACTTTTTGCTGCATCTGAAATCAATTTGAACCAAATTACACTCCTATGAACAATTTATGCCAAGAAACAAAAAAAAAAAACTAAATAGTTACCGGGAGCGAGCGACGTTGCCGCACTGAATACACTTGGGCTTGTTGAGGCCGCGGAGGGTTTTGGGCGGCGTGTCGCGGTGCAACGTGGCGGTGGGAGAATGGGTGCTGTTGTTGCTTAGGGCTGGCGATGAGGCCGCCATTTGCGTTGAGCTTTTTGCTACTTGCTGATAGATTTAAAAAATAAACCCAAGTGAAAGTTGGCGGGTAAAGTTTTTATTTGTGTTTATTTTTTTCAAAAATAAAATTGAAATTAAGAGCGATCGGAGAGGATAACGAATTTGGCTGATTGCCAGAAAAAAAAATTATATGTATATATATATATATTTTTTTCCCCTTACGTTTGTAGGAATTTTTAATTGGGCCGGGTCGGTTAAGTGGATTTAAGGACTTAGTAGTTTCAAACATTCGTATAGGGCTTTGGGTTGAAATAGAAATTAATCTCCATTTTTATTATTTGATTTTTTTTATTGCTTAAATTTAAAAAAATTGAAACTGAAGAGATTATACGCTATCTTAAATCTTAATCGGCATAATAGAACTAACTGCAAATCAAACTTATGTACTTGTTCCCAGTTGAGTTGGTTTTCAAATATCTTTAATATTTAAGTTCGAGTCTTGTAAAAAAGGGATTAAAAATATATTTGAGTTTATCCACCCATTGTTTTAAAGAAAAAAAAAGTTTAAAAAACTCTAAAAATATGATCGAGTGATTTTTAAATTATTTTATTTAATTTATCATTTGGATTCAAATCTCAAAAGTATTAAGGGAATAAAAAATGAATCTGACCACTTTCTAATTAAAAAAATTAAAACTAAACTTGTGTACTTTCTTGGCCAATGCTACATTGCCTTGTGATTTACTAGAATCCTAATTGCATGACCCTTAAAACCCCACAATCATATTTACTTCATCTTCCTGTTCAATTTCAACTGTGCTTGTTGCTCTTCATAAATACTAAGGTATTGAGTATGATGTAAGAACAACTCTAATATTCAAAATTCAATAGAATGTATTTAACATATATTAATCACAAACGGTTCGAATCCCATTATATATTCAAAATATTAATTACTTTTTCTTTTTTTTCTCATCAAAATTTTCTTAAAATAGATTATTAATAAGTGCTCTCTGAACACTCGTTAACATTTCCCAATGGTAACGAATGACCTCACGGCACTCATTAACAATTCATTTTATAAAAGTTTTGATATCACTTTTATGGGAAGTGAAAAAAACTGTCAAAATATTAATTATTCATCAAAATTTTTCTAAAATAGATTATTAATGAGTGCCGTTATAGAATTCGTTAGTATTTCCTTTTAAAAATTATAGAATAGTGATAGATCCAATAGTTGAAGACGAAATGAATATACAATAATAATTTTAAACTAATCAGATCAGTAATAATAAATTATTTAATTTAAATTAATAGTTTTATTGTGGTTATGTATCTAAAAAATACTCGTCAATTTGTGTGCTATGAATGGATATGCATCGATGTTTTTCAACATTCAATCTTATCTCAATTTTCTAAAATGCATCCACATATCACATAATTATTTTCTAATATTATGTGGAGCCACCAATTGAGAAAAAATGAAACTACATATCTTTATCAAGCTAGCTATCACTATAACTTGATCAATGCGAAGCTTAGTGATAATCACAGATAACGTATTTATTATTTATTATTTATATGGAGTTTGATACGCCACAACTTAATTACCCATTCACTAATGATGTTAATTGAGCTTCACAACAAGTACATAAATGCTATCGAAATGACTTTTGATTCTAAAATTATACATAAATGTTGTTAGTATTGACAAATTCCAAACCATATAACTAAATAAAGCATATCTTTACTTTATAAATGTTGCATCAATCACCAATTTAGAGATAGCAACTAAATCCAAATATGATTTGGAGATCTAGGCTAATTTTTACCGTCAGCATATTAAAAAGTCCGGTCCGGATTTAATGAAACCCAGATTTATTATGTAATATGTTGACGGCTGATTTTGGTCTCAGGGCAATATGAGAATATTACTCCTGAGACAATCTTCCCTCAATAGTGAATTTGTTTGGTTATGAGGGACCAAAGACAAACTTAGCAAAAGACAGATAAATATGCCAATTGACAAATAGTTTTAACGTGGTTCGGTGGATTTTGGTCCGACCTACGTCCACGGGCACAAAAAGGATGATACTTTTATTACTCAAAAAACGCTTCTCAGCTCTGCTCCTTGTTTTTTACAAGTCTGATGGTAATGATTCTGATCCTGATCTTCCCCTTCTTTCGCACACTTACCCTCCTATTTATAATAGTGAGAAATCAGATTCCTTCTCCTACAAAAGAATTTCCTAGTTGAGACAATTTCCCTTTCCCATAAGGATCCTAGTCAAAAACTACATTAACTTCTTTTATCCTACTAGGACACTGACTTACTAGTTTACCCCATGAAAGTAGGATAACTTATTATATTGTCCGTAAAAATAGGATGCCTTATCTTCTGGAGCACGTCTCGCCATATGCTCGGTCTTCATGAGGTCGGTCATGATGGTCATTTGAGCTGAGAATGCTGCTGTCGACCTGATAATTGCCTGGTCATATTGAACTCAAGTGCTCGGTCACTAACCGTAAAGTTCCCAGCCCCTTACTGTTGACTCTTTAGTGGTCGGGTCGGCATTAATAATCCTGACTGAGAAGTGAATTATCTTTTTTACCCATGTCGTGCTGCTTAAATAACATAGTGCCTGAAAACACCATCAACATAATATATATTTTTTAATCAAAAACCCTAATCAAGTATTTACCGCATTTACCTTTCTTTTCTTCTTTTTTTCCCTTTAACCTAATTAGTGTTTCTGCATCTCCTCATGGCACGTTTGGCCATGGAAGCAACTGTACAAAGTGCAGCAAATTAATAATTGTCCTAATAATAAAATGAAGGGGCGTTTCCCTTTTGCCATCATGCATGGGATAGACTCTCAAAATTTTTATAATACATGAGAGCAAAAATATAATAATTTATGAAATGAAATAAAAGTGGCCAAAAATGATTTCCTCAAGCAGATCAACATTCTTCCTAGTCTCATGCCTAACATTAACCATTATTCTTTCACTCTTATTTTGCCTCCCACGCATCCTCCATATGATAAATTTTCATTCATGAATATATAGAGTAATTCTCTAGTGTGATTATTCAAACATTTTAAAATACGAGTTTGAAGGTACATAAATTATTGTAGGTTCATGCGATTGCACCTAAGTACACCTATAATATCACGTGCCATTATCACAAAACATCCTTCTAAGATAAGCTTTAAAGTAAAATTGTGCTTCCTGTAAATACAAAATGCAACAAAAGTTTCTATCGATAAAATCTGTGAAAATATGTCATACATATACATAATAACTGTTCACTATCGTATCTCCACGGAACATCATGATAATGATTGAGAGAAAACTACTAAGCTCTGAAATCATTATTCAGGAGATCATTACTTGTTATCGCTTGTAATTTAACACTAATCCACCTAATAAATATGCAATTAACCAGCTTGATGTATGTTCTTACATGGCATTAATATGCCAAAGACATATTTACATATATATCACAAACATATTTATAGCCCAATTACAATTAATCCAACATGTCCTTTTACAAAATATATAAGTTAAAATCTGACATAAAGAAATGGATCTGAACAAATTATTATAGACTTTACTCAATCTACACTAAATTGAGAGCACTGTCAAAAGAATTTAGACAGAAATATTCTCTAAAATTAAACAAAAATCAATATTTAATGAATTAAAGGCAATAGTCCAAAAACCATTACCGACTTTGGCATAGGAGAAGTATGACTCTCTCACGTGTCATTCAAAGAAACTGTTTCCAATACTTGAAGCAAATTGCTAATGGAAGCTAAATTTCACTCACAACAGTTGCAGCTCCAATCAAACTAGTCCACGTCATCAACAATCAACAGCTTGCCACGTCACCTAAGTGTATTCTTGAAGTTTAATGGCTTAAGGCTGGCCCCTTTTTTTATGAAGATTTATCTATGCGACCCCATATTTACGAGACACATTTATTCGTTTTGGGAGGTGTAAGAATTCGTATGATCGGATTTGTCTTCATAGGGAGTATGGGATATTGATGTGATTCACACCTATGCGCTAAGGCATATAGAGATTTTGAATGCGCATGTAGTACTATCAACTATTTTTAGTCTCGATAACAACTTTAATTCATTTATCAATATTCTAATCATCTGACGTTCGCTACTCAAAAATTGAATTTTGGAGGCTCTTGACAAGTTTTTAAAATGTGATTCTTATAGATAAAATTTTGGCCAAAAACAAATAATCAATTTCTTGGGGGTTTTAATTTTGAACCGCATTTTAGAACTCCAACTAACCGTTTGTATAAACTGTCCCATAATCGATCTTGTATTCCTCCTAAGATATTTTACCAATCGATTCATCTAGCAATCACATGACCTCAATGTCTTTCATAGTTGGTACTGAGTAATCACATGAAATAACAAAAGCATTGGCTTTAAGGTGTCAAGCTTCTCTCTCTTTCTATTATTTTTTATTTTTTATTTTTTATTTTTTATTTTTTTGCCATTGATGTGTGTTGATATAATTGAGTGTACTCAAAAAGTTTGTGGGGTTCATAAAGCACTACTCTTACATTAATGCTAATTATAGTCATTTTCAGTCTCTTCTCAGTTGCGAGGTCAACAAGCCAAGTTCTTCATATCCTTTTTGCATTATTGAGTATTGACTTACCCAAAGCTAATGATATGTTGCGTTTATTTAAAATAATAGTTTTTTTTTTAATGATTTCTGTGGAAACCAGTTCTATGAAAGCACGATTTCTCCTAATAGAATTAAATAAAAAAATATATTATTGTAACTTGCCATCATTAAAAAAGGTAACTGTAATATCCGGTAGACGAGACAATACATTCGTTAAATATAGACAATATATATATTATTACTCTTGTTATCGTCACATAGAGACTATTTTCAGGTTCGAATCCATGATTAACATGATATCAAGATAATATCATCGCCCTCAAGGGGTGTGGTTTGATATTAAATGACTTAGGATTTGGTAGTCAGGTCATGAATTCGAGTCAAATGGATGTATTTCTTGTAAGAGCTTGAGCAGCCGGAAGTTTTACATACCCGCTTAAGTACGGATCGGATGATTTGATGGCGGGTTTCCAACATTTCAAAAATAATAATAATAACACCATCATGCTAAGACAAAAATAAAAAGAAAAAATTGAAAAAGAAAAAGAAAACGCAATAATATATGATGCAAATATTTTACTAGCAGTCCGGGCTAGTGACCGACCAAGTGAAATTGGCTAATCCTTTCGTGTAATATATGTGTGTATGTCTCTTGCACAACGTGGATCGTCATCATTAACGTTCTTCCCGTCTGCACAAAATTTATTTGATTTAATTATACATTTATTTTTCAAGTACATAATTTGAATTTAAATATTTAAGATTTTAAGAGATGTTAGAGTTTTTTTTAGTGGAGGTAAATATCAGTAGCGGACTTAGGCTAATATCACTGGGGGCTGGGGTCCCGGTGACTTTTTTTAAACTCCCACAATAAGTACCAGACCTAGGCTAATGGGTTTTCAGTGATCTTCAATGTGTAACTCTCCGAGGACCTAGGCTAACGAGTCCTCAGTGACTGTTTGTTTGAATCCAAGTGGTGGTTTTGGTGTTTCTGATTCCTCAAAGTTGATAAGGTTGACTCAATTTTATCCCCGTAATTTTTCCCTTGTGGAATGTGTGGCTTTTGAGCACCAACTAGAGATATACATTGTGGATGTACGAATGAATGACAAATTTAGTCAATTGAAAGGGTTAGGTGATCTTTTAAGATTACTACTGCAAACAAAGAAGCATATCTAATTTTCTTTTGGTGTATCATCTTTTGAAGTTAGCATTGGTTTCTTATACCTACGACAAGTGTTAAATGATGCTTTCAAGAATGAATATTGTGCCGACAGATTTACGGAATCAGATGGGTGATCAATTTTTAAATGACTGTCTTGTATGTTTTGTAGAAAAAAAATTGCTTGGAACTATTACCAATGATCCTGTAATAGAACGTTTTCAAAATATGAAAACTCGTGGAGAGCATTTGTAGTAAATAACGTTTTATTGTTTGAAAATATCAGTAAGGATAATTTTTGTTCGGTATAAATAATCTTAAAAAAATTCGGGGGCGCTGCCCCCGAAACCTTGCTTTGTTTATGCACCCAGTGAATTAAAATCCTAGGTCGGCCAGTGGTTAATATCATAAAAATATAGTGATTCATTTATCTCGCATTGGTTAAGTATGAGATTGACTGGTTCTTTATAAGCTTCCGGATTCCCTCTCTTTATAAGTTGGGTTTTTAGGATGATTTATACCCATGAACTTATAACAATTTATATCAAAGCCAACACTATGCATCTCGGTTGTAATCGTGAGGCACAAGAGGTGACATTGGTATTACAGTTGTTGATGGTGTTTTTTAAGCACTATGATATTTAAACAGTACGACATGGGTAAAATGTTAATTCCCTTCTCGGTCGAAATCCTTAATGCCGACCCGGCCACTAAAAGCCAAACAGTAAGTGACCGAACACTTTATGATCGGTAACCGAGCACTTGAGTTCAAGATGACTGGGCAATTATCAGGTCGAGAGCAGCACTCTCAATACAAAAGACTATCATGACCGACCACATGAAGACCGGGAGTATGGCGGGATATGCTCCAGAAGATAAGTTATCATACTTTCATGGGGAAAACTGATGAGTCAGAGTCCAAGTAGGATAAAGAAAGTAAATGTAGTTTTGATTAGGAATCCTTATGGGAAAAAAGAATAGTTTTGAGTATGAATCCTGATAGGAAAAGGAAACAATCTCCAACTGGGAATTCTTGTACAAATAGAAATATGATTTCTTCACCATTATAAATAGGAGGGTAGAGTGAGTATAGAATGGGGCAGAATCATTAAGGGAGATAAGGAAGATCAAGATCATTACGATCAGATTTGTAAACGCAAGAGATATCAGAAAAGCATATCTCAGTAATAAAAAGTATCACCAGTTCTGTGCCCGTGGACGTAGGTCGGATCCGATCCGCCGAACCACGTTAAATCTCCTTGTCGATTGGTGTATTTATCTGTCTTTTGCTAAGTTTGCTTTTGGTCCCCCATAACCAAACAAATTCACTATTGAGGGAGGATTGTCTCAGGAGTAATATTCCTATATTGCCCTGAGACCAAAATCAGCCGTCAACAACAGTGTTAGCCGATATTAATTGGACTAATGCAAAATCTAGCCTGCATGTGCACCGAGACTGTAGAGTTTGGTAAAATATTGTGCTCCATTTGTCCCATAGTAACTAAGTATACGCCCACTATTAGTAATAGTTAGTGATATATGTGAAACTTCATATCCCACAAAGGAATAATATAAAGAATAGAAAATGTTTAAAAGATTTAACTCATCCATGATTTTAAAATTGGTGTTGACAATTATGGAGGAAAATACAAATATTTCAAATGAAATATTTAAGTCAAATATTGGCACTTTGGGTTTGGGCTTGGAATTTAAATTCTAAAATTAATTACTTATTTGAATTTTAGTTAACAGTTATTAATCTAACGATTTTTGTTCAAATTAAGAACTACTTACAAAGGTTGTGTCGTCTGCCAAAGATTACTTGAGGTATTAGAAATACATATTTCCTCTCCAAAATATAAAACATCCTCATCTCTTATACTTTATGTTCTTAATAAAAAAAAAAATTAACGAATACTTTAACGTGTTCTTGCGAGAATTTTTAGATTTTGTTGTTTAGTATTTATGTTTGGCTTTGTATATCCTAAAATATTTTTCATTAACCCAGCAACAACATAGTAGGGGCATAATTTCTTTAAGAATAGTGAATACACGTTCAAAGCCTTCTATTGATTATTATTTTCTAACAATCTTAAAGAAATTATGGCAAAAGAGGCTCATAATTCTGGTTCTGATTCTGTATTCAACAAAATATTCAATCCTGATGTATTCAAATTGGATCTCTTTAGTGGAATGAATTTCACTAGTTGGAAGGACAAGTTGATCTTCTTACTTATTCAGTTAGGTGTCACATCTAAAAAAGATACTAAGGAAATCAAAACATCTCGTAAGAAACGTGAGGAATATGAAGTTCGCTACAGAGGATTTATTTTGAATTCATTGTCTGATCGACTAAATGATCTGTTTCGTTCTATCAAATCCCCACAAGAAATATGGAGGGCCTTGGAGAATAAATACACATCTGTAAAATAAGGTACGTACGGATTTCTTAGCATGAAATTTTTTGAATTTCACATCTCAGATAATAAGTTTGTCATGGATCAAGTAAATGAATTACTTATTCTGGTGTCTATACTCAATGATTTAAAAGTAGAAGTGTTTAGACGGTTTCAAGTGGCGGCTGTAATTGTAAAATTACCTACCACTTGGAATGACTATAGAAAAAACCGTTGCACATTTCTGAAGATTTCACCATTATAAAACATATTTTAATTGAAGAAGAGACACGCATTCGTGAGAATAAGTTTTCTTTAGAATCTGGTACAAAGGCAAATAATGTTGAGTCTAAAAAGTCTGATAATAATTATGAAAAGACTGGTAATAAGTCTAAAAATAAGAGAAAACATGATGATTGTTCAAATGATAATTTTTCCAATAATAAGAAAAACAAGTCATGTTTTTCTGTGGAAAGAAAAGCAATTTTAAGAAAGAATGCAGATTCGAGAAGAAATTGAAAATATAAGAAAATGACTAACAAAAAAAGGCAAATGTTGTTGAAAAATAATCTACTTCTGCAAAACTTATTGCTATGATTGTTGGACTTAAAAAATCGGTATGGTAACAGAATGCAACATGACAACTGTTGAAAAATATGCAGATTGGTGGTATGATTCCGGCGCCACAGTGCATGTTTGCAACAACAAATTCTATTCAAAGATTATGAAGTTGCGGGAAAATATGAAAAAGTCTTGATGGGAAATCATGATACATCAAAGGTACTTGGAAAATAGACAGTTGATTTTAACAAATATTTTTCATATTTCGGATGTGAGGAAAAATCTGATTTCTGCAAATTTATTATGCAAGAAAGGCTTAAAAGTTGTCATAGAGGTAGAGAAAGTTATTTTTTCTAAAAATGGTGTATTTGTTAGATAAGAATATTCATGTGATAGTATGTTTAAATTAAGTACTAATAAAATTGATGTTTTTGTTTATATGGTTGAGACTTCTTTTAATTTATAGCATGTTCATTTGTCACATATTAATTTATGTTCAGTTAAATTCATATCTAAGCATAATTTGATTCCATGTGTAAATGAAAATTCTGGAATATGTGAAATATGTATACAAGAAAAAATGATCAAAAAATCTTTTTCCAAAGAATGATAGAACATCTAAATTGTTTGAATTTGTACATTCTGATATATGTGAATTAAATGGTATCTTAACTATAGGCATAAACATATATTTTATTACTTTTATATATGATCATTTTAGATTTACTCATGTTAATTTAATGAAAATGAAAGATCAGGTATTTGACATGTTTAAAAGTTATAAAACTTTAGTTGAAAATAAGTTGGAATTAAAACTTAAAATCCTATGAAGTGATCAATGAGGTGGATACTTTCCAAATGTAGTTTCTAAATTTTGTGAAAAAATGGTTTGATTTATCAAACAAGTGCACCTTATACCCAACAATAAAATGGTCTAACTGAAAGGAAAAATAGAACGTTGGTGGATATGATTAATGTTATGCTTATGCATACAAAATTACCAATAAATTTATGAGGAGAAGCTTTATTAATAGTTTGCCATATGTACAAAAGAATACCTTCAAATAAAACAAAAATTTCTCTATATAAAGCATTGAAATGAAAAAAAGTCTAACTTAGGCTATTTGAGGGTATAGAGCGGTTTAGCTTTTTATAGGGTTCCAGATCCTAAAAGAACCAAATTAGGGCCTAGAGCTCATAAAAGTGTCTTTATGGGATATGCTGAAAATTCAAAAGCATATAGATTATTGGATATAGATTTTGGTGTTATTATAGAATCTAGATATATTGAGTTCTTAGAAACAAGTTTTTATAGTAACTCAAATATCAATCAACAATCAAATAAAGAAATATTTGATGCAATAATAACACAAGACACCAGTATGAATTCTAGTTCTTCTTCTAATAATAAACGAAAAACTATTGAATCTTCTATTGAACCAATGAGCACTCAAAGAGTTCGGAAAGAGAAGAACCTAGATTCTGACTTTATTTCTTCACAAGCACTAGTTTTCTTGGTTGAAGGAAGTAGAGATGAGGTATTAAATAAAATACATATTGTTTTAAATTTTGAAGGAGAACCTAAAATTTATAGTGAAACAATGGCTTCAAGAGATTTTATCTATTAGAAAAAGGTAAAAAAAAATGATGAAATGAACTCTCTTTTATCAACTAGTATATGGATTTTAGTTGATTTACCTCTCAATTATAAATTTATTGAATGTAAATGGGTGTTTAAAAAAAATTATAACACTGATGGTTCTCTATAAACTTTCAAAGTAAGACTAGTTGCAAAGGGTTTTAGGCAAAATGAATAGATTGATTACTTTGATATATATGCTTATGTAGCAAAAATTACTTCAATAAGGGTGTTGTTTGCATTAGCATCAATTTATGATTTGTTCATTCATCAAATGAGTGTTAAAACGACATTATTAAATGGTGATCTTAATAAAGAAGTATATATGGAGCAACCTGAAGGTTTTGTGATACCTAGTAATGAAAAGAAAGTTTACAAATTAGTAAAGTCATTGTATGGATTAAAACAAACTCCTAAACAATAGCATGAAAAGTTTGATAGTGTGATATTATCACATGGTTTTAGACGTAATGGAGCAAATAATTTATAAATGCGTTTATTCTAAGTTCACAAAATAATATGGTATGCTAACATGTCTTAATGTTGATGATATATTAATAATAGGAACTAATATACAAGGAATAAATGATAATAAGTAGTATTTAACTTCTCAATTTAAAGTGAAAGACTTGGGAGAGGTTGACACTATCTTAGGAATCAAAGTTAACAAACATAATGAGAGATTTATTTTTATGTCAAACTCATTACATTGAAAAGATTCTTTCTAAATTTAATCATTTGGGTATTAAAGAAATTAATATCTCATTTGATATTTCTAACAAATTAGTGGAGAATCCAAGAAGATCTGTTAATTAATTAAACCACGCTAGTGCAATTGGTAGTTTAATGTACGTTATGCATTATACTAGACCGAATATTATTTTTGTTGTGTGTAAACTCTCAAGGTATACACATACTCATAGTACCAATAATTGGAGAGCTATTAGAAGAGTTATTGGTTATCTTAAAAGAACAAAATCTGTTGGCTTGTTTTATAACAAGCTTCCTTCAGTGCTGGAATGTTATATAGATGCTAGTTGGATAACTAGTGTTAAAGATAATAAATCAAATTCTGGTTGGATCTTCACTTTAGGTGGATGAGCTATCTTGTGGGCTTCTAAGAAATAGATATGCATCACTCATTCCACAATGGAATCTGAGTTCATTGCTTTAGTAGCAGCAGACAAATAAACAGAATGACTGAGAAATTTATTATTAGATATAGAGTTGTGCACACAACTTATGCCAACAATCTTTTTGTACTATGAAAGCCAAGAAACTATGTTTAAGGCTTTTAGTAAAATTTACAATGGTAAATCTAGACATATTGCTTTAAGGCATGAATATCTTAGACAACTAATTTTTGGTGGTATCATTATAGTTGTCTACATAAGGTTAAAGAATAACCTTGTTAACCCATTAACCAAATGTCTCTCGAGGGATATGATAAGCAATATTATGTTTACGATGGGTCTAATATATTTTTAACTTGTCACTAGTAATAGGAACTTTACCTTTCTTATTGTTTTGCAATTCTAAAGGTTTAAAAAGTAATAACAAGTTATAGTTTGTGACAGACATCATGCACTAGGATTGCATAGTGCGTAAGGAAAAGATGTTGAGTATTTATTACTTTTAATGAAGTTAATAAGTTCGATTCAAGAACCAAGAAATCCAATTTCAGTACTTAACTACAACTTCACCTATATAAACACTATAAATAGTGCCGCTTACGCCAAAGTTTGAAAAAATAAAATTTAATAAGTGTTTATGAACCAAAAAATATGCAAGGTTTATGTGTATAATATTTCCAATCTTAATATTATATAACCATCTATTTTGATAAGGTTTTGAAATGTATATACAAATAGCAGGTTTAAGTACCCAGACACATTTTATATGCATAAATCTTAAAATTAATTTTTATCACTAACTAAGCAGAGGATTATTAGTAATATTTAGTGATATATGTGAAACTTCATATCCCACATAGGAAATGTATAAAGAATAGAAAGTGTTTAAAAGAGTTCACTCATCCAAGATATTAAAATTGGCGTTGAAAAAATTATGAAGATAAATACAAATATTTCAAATGAAATATATTTAAGAGTTAAAGATTGGCACTTGAGAATTTTGGAGTTGGGGTTGGGCTTGAAATTTAAATTCCGAAATTAATTAATTGTTTGAATTTTAGTTAACAGATATTAATATAACAGTTTTTATTCAAATTAAAAACTACTTGCAAAGGTTGTTTTGCTGCCAAAGATTACTTGAGGTATTAGAAATACCCATTTCCTCCCCAAAATATAAAACTTTTTCCTATCTTATACTTTATTATCTTAATAAGAAAAACAATGAATATTTTAACGTGTTTTTAAGAGAATTTCTAGATTTTGTTGTTTAGAAATTCTGTTTGATTTTATATATCTTCAAGAAATTTTTAATTAATCCACCAGCAATATAATGGGGTGTAGGGCTTAGGATTTGGCCTTTAGTTCATAGGTTCAAATCCAAAAGGTGTGTTTCTTGTAAGAGCCTGAAGTAGCCGGAGGTTTTACCTACTCCGTTTAAGCCCGGGTCGGGTGGTTTGGTGTAGGGATTTCTAACATTTCTGGAAAAAAAAAAAAACATAATTGAAACATAATTTCTTTAAGGACGGTGGATATACGTTCAAATCATTTTATTAATTATTATTTTCTAACACCCACAAACTCCCTTCTCCTTATAGAATTCAGTGCTGAAATGAATTCTGAATTCGAATGTAAAATGTTTACTGCATAACATTTATCAATAATATATATAATTACCTGCGTGCAAGAAATGCTTGTAAATTGAAATAATAAATCTTCAAATAGAGGAAACATGATATACACCTCCTAAGACACATAATATTGTGGAAATGGACACGGTGACTCCATTTCTTTTGGTGTTATTTATTTATGAACATGTGTCTGACCAATCACTATTAATCACTAATTTATGGGTGTTCACGGGTCGGATCGGGTCAGATTTTTCAGTTTTTTATGACCCGATCGGGTCGGGTCATTTGACCCTAAACCCAAAATTTTAGAAGCTGACCCACGCGGATCGGGTCGAAATTTTGTAAATATTTTTTTTGAACCCGACCCTATGAACACCCCTAGAGCAGTTCATATTGTGGGCTAAATAATGAGTCACACAAACTTTAATATTGTGGATCTACCAAAAAAATAAAAATTTTACAAACCCACTTCTCTGCAAAATGACATTGAGTATGTCAGGACATATTAATTGGGGGCCGGCCCTTAACTAAGGCAGGTGAGGCACTCGTTTATGGCTCCAAATTTTTTTTTTTATTAAAGCTCATAAATAACTAACGGATAATAATCTCAAAAATTTTATATTATGGTTAAAGACTCCAAAATATAAAAACGGCCTTAAATCTCGAGAATCTCATAACCGACCCTACATACCACCTTAGCTAGCATGACTTGTTCACACAAGTAGTTATCCGTCACATGATGGACAAGTGTGTCACAATTTGACCAGGTGTCTTAAGAAGAAATTAATCAATCAATATAACGATTGAAATAATTGGTGTCAATTTGATCAGCCGATTTCTTCAAAAGATAGAATTCACAAGAACCTTTAAAGTGTCAACAATGCAACACTCATTCTCTACCAAACCAAGGATTCATCTCCTTTTTGTTGGCATAATTAAAAAAGGATTAGTGTTCCACCAACTCCACGTCTTCTCTTGACCTTATCCAATTTACACAAAGTGGGGAGAAATTAATTTTATAATTTTTTTCCACTTTTTTAATGTCACCCAACACATAAATATGTATAGCTAGCTAGCTTATTAATTTGGTCTACAAATTAATCTCTCAAATTGTAGAAACCTCAAAGTTTAAATAGTGTACATAAAAATATAAGTTAATACTTTAGTGTAAAATAAAAAAGCAAGCATGCATATATATATATACGAAATCATTTGCTATATACTTGCTTTAGTGTAGAACTGCGTTAAATTTGTCATAATCCTCTATTATATGTACTTTAATAATAATGTACGATTAAGATTTGGTTACATTCAAATTATTATCCAATAATATTCAATCATAATTTATTAAAAAAAATAACACATTAAAAAATTCAATTCAGCACGGAAATAAGAAATAAATTGTTTACTTATTCACTTATTAAAATGAAAATGAAAGGAGTTAAGAATCCATGAATGTTGTTGCCCCTCGATACAAACCCATCACCTATTTAGTGTGACACTCCAACCTCTATCAAGGCTTTAACCATTTGATTTGCATTAATTTGTCCTTTGTTAAAGCCTTATTCATGCACTGATTGTGTTGACTTACAAAGAGGCCACTTTGACCTTCCTTTGTTTTTTGTACATGCTCTAGATAATAGATGAAGAATATGAATATGAATATCCACGTCGGCAAAATAGTTAAGCAAACAAGGATAACTAGTTTTATTTGGCTAATAATTATTATAACAAGACATTAATATTATTATATTACATGGAATTAGTGGTTCAATTTATTAAACATGTCACATATTGTTATTTTTGATAACAAGGATTCCTTAAATTGATAACTCATGGATCAATTATCAAATTAAAATATATAAAAAAAAAAACGAATTTTAATATGTAGAAAAGCAATCAGCATTTCAATGAAATTTGTGTTTAAAGGTGTGTTTTTTTACCGCTCATTTATTTACGAGGTCATTTGTCCGTTTTGGTTATTCGACTAAGTTATCCTTAGTGCTCGCGGACTACGCTCTTGAGCGATCTCGCACGATCCGTAGGAAGCCTCACCCACGTGAATGTGGTTGTCGAGCGTGTGCCGACTCTCACTGTGGCTCCTACGGAGCGTTAGAAATATCCAATGGCATAGAGGCCCCCATGGTGACTTGAACCAAGGATCAAATCCTTATAAGGTTCCCAAGTCACCATGTGGTACACCGGATCTGGTGGTACCACATGGTGACTTATAACCTATATATGAATTGGAAATCCAAGGTTCGAGTCAGCCATTTTTTTCAAGCTCATTGACTTATACATGGTATTTTAGGTGGCATAACACATGTCACTATGCATGCTAACCTAAGATTGCATGTAAAGATAAGTGGATTGTTACTAAAGTCCACTAACTTTGAAAGTATATCAGAATGACTGACATCACTATGGAATGAAAGTACACCAGAATGACCGACATCACTCCGGAATGAAAGTACATCTGAGTGTTCGACATCACGCTGGAATAAAAGTATACAGGAGTGACTGACATCACTTTGGAATGAAAGTATACTAGAATGACTGATATCACTCTGGAATGACTAATATCACTCCGGAATGGTTGATATCACCCCAGAATATGTGACATCACCCCTGAATGAGTAACATCACCCCAAAATGATTGATATATAAGTTTCATTGGGGATTCCAGAAGTTCCAAAGATCTTCTAGATTTTTCCCATATATTAATAATGTACATAGGTAAGATTCATTTGTGTTGCGACACGTGGCCAAATGCCAATAAAATATGGCTAAAATTAGACACATACACCACTCCATCATCATACCGTTTATTGGAAATAAACGATTTTAAGATGTTGACACGTGTCGCGACACTTAGCTTGGTGGGCATTTAAATGCCTTTGAGAATCGGCTAAGTCATATGTTAGGAACTTCCCCTGTATGATTTTCAATATCGGTAATTGTGGGACACAGAAACTGGGCGACGCCGTTCCTAGGCTCGCGGCCTAGCTGGGAAGTACTAAATAATATGGAGTCGCCACCCGGTGTGAACCGGGACAAAGATTTAAGGCCGCACTCACCCCTCGCAAGGGAAGACCTCAAACCGTTGGGTTCGGAATGGTCCCTTACTTATGTCACTTGTAATAAAAGGATTTATGTAATAATTTAACCAGGCTTAAATAACATTTATTTCCAAAAATATCATGCTTCTAAATTCATATGCATACATCAAAAGTTCATCACAACATGCAACATCACATGGCAATCTCATGAACATATTTCAATCCTATGATATGGAAAACTAAGAACAACATAATCATGCTTGAGTACTATCTCACGAACCCATTAACCAAATAACATGCTAACAGCCTAATCATGCTTGAATACAATCCCAAAAAACACATAGAATGGATAAATGCAGGGATACAAATAATACGGTTGGCTATATGACACAAGAAAGATCAACCAAGAGGCAATTATGCATGAATATGATAAGACAGACTCAGTTCAGTGTGTGCGCGTTCGTGTAGCGTTCGTAAACGCGTTCGAACGAAAATGAGACAGAATGCTTACGTTCGAGTAGCGTTCGTAAACGCGTTCGAACGGAAATGAAACAGAATGCTCGCGTTCGTATGGCGTTTGATAACGCGTTCGAACGTAAATGAAACAGAATGCTCACGTTCGTATGGCGTTCGTAAACGCGTTTGAACGGAAATGAGACCTGATGCATGATAAGGCAAAAAATGTATGCGCGTTCGAGTTGCGTTCGTAAACGCGTTCGAACGGGAACAGACCTGATGCATGAAATAGGACGCAATACATAAACAACAAAATAAAGGGGCGCGGCGAAGTACTGCCGTAAAGGTGGCCTTTTGGGGCTCTTGATCTCTCAAAGAGAGGACCTTTAGACCAACATACTAAGCCATGCGCGTCACATCACATCATGCATACAAACATAAAGACAATCATATTATTCTAAGTATGTCCGATTGAACGTGTCTTGCATCCAACCGAACACACATCAACCGGCGCGGCAAAGCATCGTGGTAAAGGGCTTTAACCCCTCCCCATAGGGGATCTTTCATTCCACTTACTAAGCCCATGCGCTCGATTGAGTCATGCATAAATACGCGACATGCAGAATTTAAGTGATGAAAAATAATAAATAAATAAAAGCAACACAAAACCAGAGAAAGATGCCGTTTACTCAAGTGGTACGTGGAGTTGTATCCCATGTACAGACCGCACTACCGTCCATTCGGATTCGGCTACGGAATTTACGTCTGGGTTTCCATCCTATATACCACAAGAGACGACACTCTTCCATTTCATTCAAGCCACAACATGCATCCAAAAACGACTCTCATGCGAATAGAATTCAATAATAATAATAAAAAAACGAATATAAACTAATGAAAATGTACCCTCAGGTCTAACCTTTTAAATCACCTCTCGGATGTACGGTACACGATCGTCGGAAGGGTGGATGCTCCGCAACTCTCCCGGTTCACTGGTTCACTGTTCTCGTTCGTTGTCTTACTGTTTTGAGTCGTCGTTCTCCGTCTTTGGCTATTGTTTCCTTGTGGTTCCGCTGTCGTTTCCTCTTTATCTTTTGCTTACTCTTTTTTGGGTGTGTTCCTCCTGTAATTTTTATGTGTGTTGTGTATGAGTTAGGGGCTAGCTAGCTACTCTATGGTTGAGAAGGTTGGTGAAGGGTTCTTTTTATAGGCAAATGGTTGGGCTGACAAGGAAAGGGATTTGATTTGGTTTGGTTAAGGGAAGTCAAAGGATTTGATTTGGTTTGGTTAAGGGAAGTCAAAGATTGAGGGGGGACAAATCTTGGCTAGATAGGGAAGGTTGAATATTTGATTGGCTTGGATTAGGAATACAATATTTTAAGTTTGGGAATAATCTTATTAGATTGGGAATATAATTGGTTGATTGATTTTAATTAGGCATGATTATACTTTGATTTAGTGTGTGATTTGTTTAATTTAGGCATGATTTTAGTTTAAGTTGGTAATTGTTTATTTTATGTTTGGTATATGTTTTATTTAATTATTTAATTATTTTAGTTATTATATTATTTAGTTAATGTTTTATTAATATTTATTATTTAAGTTGGGATGTGTTTTATGGGCTTTGGGGGGCTAATTGGGCTGGATGTGAGGCTAGCAGCAAAACCAGAATTACCGACACCGTTCGAACGCTTCTCGAACGCGGCACGAACGCCCGCAATCCGTTTGACGTTCGAACGTAAACACGAACGCGGCACGAACGAAAACAGTGAACCTTGTTTATTCTGAATTTCCCCTTCCGATGTCCGTTTCCCGTGACCTCCGTGACTTAAAAGGTAGTGTCTCCAAAATGAGACTCATCATAGGGACATGTGTAAAAATGCAGTGCCTACAGTCGCCCCCACTTTGATGGGACTTGTGTAATGTGCAACAGTGACAATCCTATCAAAGTTATGCAATGCATTTCTACTTACCTGGCTCGCCAGCTGCCACTTGACTTACCATGTGTTGAGTTGATTTGGGTGGTGAGGTGCTGCGACCCCTGGTTCATTCCCGAACCGTGTTATGATGTGGTCCATTCCCGAACCGTGCTTCCATTCTTGGAGTGCCATTCCCGGCTTGTTCATTCTCGAACTATGTTAAGATGAGGCTTTATTCCTCCCGAGCTTTATTCCCGAACTGCTGAGGTGAGGCTTTATTCCTCCCGAGCTTTGTTCTCGAACTGTTGAGATGAGGCTTTATTCCTCCCGAGCTTTATTCTCGACCTGTTGAGATGAGGCTTTATTCCTCCCGAGCTTTATTCCCGAACTGTATTGAATGCAGGCTTTCTTCCTGAACTGTACTGAGTGTGGGCTTTATTCCTGAACTGTACTGAGTGTGGGCTTTATTCCCGTACTGCACTGAGTGTGGGGCTTTGTTCCCGAACTGTACTGACATGAGGCTTTCTTCCCCTTGAGCTTTGTTCTCAAACTATACTGATATGAGGCTTTCTTCCCCTTGAGCTTTGTTCTCAAACTATACTGACATGAGGCTTTCTTCCCCTTGAGCTTTGTTCTCAAACTGTACTGACATGAGGCTTCATTCCTCCCGAGCTTTATTCCCGAACTGTTGAGATGAGGCTTTATTCCTCCGAGCTTTGTTCTCGAACTGTGTTGAGATGAGGCTTTATTCCTCCCAAGCTTTATTCCCGAACTGTTGAGATGAGGCTTTATTCCTCCCGAGCTTTATTCCCGAACTGTACTGACATGAGGCTTTATTCCCCTTGAGCTTTGTTCTCAAACTTATACTGATATGAGGCTTTCTTCCCATGGGCTTTGTTCCCTGACTGTGTTAACTGTGGGCTTTTTTCCCGAACTGTACTGAATGTGGGCTTTATTCCCGTACTGAGCTGAATGCAGGCTTTCTTCCTGAACCGAACTAGATGCAGGCTTTATTCCTGAACTGTTACTGTAAGGTGGTCCATTCCCGGACCGTTACTGTAAGGTGGTTCATTCCCGAACCGTTACTGTGAGGTGGTTCATTCCCAAACCGTGCTTCCATTCTTGGAGTGCCATTCCCGGCTTGTTCATTCTTGAACTGTCCATTCCCGGACCATATCTCCATTCTCGGAGTGTCATTTCCGACTTGTTCATTCTTGAACTCTGCTCCATTCTTGGATTGTATCTCCATTCTCGGAGTGCCATTCTCGGCAGAACTGATCTGATGTAATGTGGGTCTCGCCCCCAAAATGCCATACCCGGCAAGACTGATACTGATGTAATGTGGGCCTCGACCCTGGGACTCATTCCCAAACTGTGTTTGATGTGGGCCTCGACCCTGGGACTCATCCCCAAAACTGATGTTGAAGTGGGCCTCGGCCCCAACTGCTACTGACATGGGCCTCGCCCCCAGATTGATGCTGATGTGGGCCTCGACCCTTGGGACTCATCCCTAAAACTGATTGCTGAAGTGGGCCTCGGCCCTAACTGCTACTGTCATGGGCCTCGGCCCCAGATTGATGCTGATGTGGGCCTCGACCCTCGGATTCATTCCAAAATTTTACTGATGCGGGCCTCGGCCCTGGGATTCATTCCCTGGATCCATTCCAAAATTCTGCTGATGTGGGCCTCGACCCTGGGATTCAATCCCTGGATCCATTCCAAAATTCTGCTGATGTGGGCCTCGACCCTGGGATTCATTCCAAAATTCTGCTGATGTGGGCCTCGACCCTGGGATTCATTCCCTGGATTCATTCCAAAATTCTGCTGATGTGGGCCTCGACCCTGGGATTCATTCCCTGGATTCATTCCAAAATTCTGCTGATGTGGGCCTCGACCCTGAGATTCATTCCAAAATTCTGCTGATGTGGGCCTCGACCCTGGGATTCATTCCCTGGATTCATTCCAAAATTCTGCTGATGTGGGCCTCGACCCTGGGATTCATTCCCTGCTGTGTTTGACGTGGGCCTCGACCCTGGGACTCATCCCCAAAACTGATTGCTGAAGTAGGCCTCGGCCCCAACTGCTACTGACATGGGCCTTGCCCCCAGACTACGGGCCTCGCCCCAAGACTGATACTGATGTGGGCCTCGCCCTGGGACTCATCCCCAAAACTGATAGTGATATGGGCCTCGCCCCCAGACTGATACTGACGTGGGCCTCGCCCCCAGACTGATACTGCTATAGGCCTCGCCCCCAGACTGATACTGATATGGGCCTCGCCCCTATGATTCATTTCTGAAGACTGCTGACACTGTTCTGTTGCTACTTCTGGTTGGCTTGTATTTGACACTTTTTCTTTTTCTCTTTTGAAACCTGTTATTACAAAACAGAACAAACACAAAAGGGATGCAAAATGTGTTACGTGTATGCATGCATGCATGATTGGGTTTCCTATCCCATTGAGCTAGGTCTTCTGCCAGTATTCTTGGTGGCTGCTTGGTCTTTTGACAAGTCTGTCCTCTTCCCTAACCAACATGTATCTATGATGGCTTTCAGAATACAAGGGTTAACATGATGTATGTATGCATGAGGTGCATGAGATGTATGTAACATACTAAATCAATTAAAATTTTCACACAAATCGGCCTGTTATCATTTTAGAATCTTTCGGGACAACTGTCATAAGAGTGAACCCGTCCCAGTTTAAATGGCCTAACGAGTTCATGTCTTATGGCAAAGAGCCCAACTAAATCCAAATGATAAAATTCCGAACACAATCATAAAATGGCCCATTGTTATTTAGAAGCCTTTTGGCCCAATCGTCATAAGATACGTTCTTGTCCCAGTTTAAATGGCCCAACAAGCCCATATCTCATGACAAATGGTCCAAATGGATCCAAATGACGATGTTCCCAAACACAAGCATACAAGGAAGATGATGCAAACATGACATAATATTTTTTACAAAGTGGCCCATCAACATTTCAGAAGCTTTTGGCCTAATAGTCATAAGGTGCGAACTTGCCCCAGTTTAAATGGCCCAGCAAGCCCGCATTTCTGACAATAGTCCAACTGCATCCAAATGAGGATGGTCCACAAGCACATACTCAAGAAAATAATTGCTACTTTAGCCAACCCGGTCTATGGGTGGGTTAGTAAGAGTATAGACAAAGGCTCTCACCGGCGAAGGATGGCCCACAACTAGGTCTCCCCACTCAAGGGTTCGAGCAACCAAGTGAGCGCACCCCTTTTTATACACTAAGGTACGTGCCAATGAGCTATAGTGTGTGACGGACTGTCAAATGGATTTCCCGTTGTAGATCCCCCAGAGGGAAGGTGGAGCGAGGCTCACTTAAATACCCAAGCCTCTTAGGCTCTTATCGCTTGTTGTCAGGAATAAACAACGAGTCCTCCAAATTAGTCCATCACAAAGGCTACAAGTAGATGGCCATATAGGTGCCTTCACAGCTTTTCCTTCTAGAAAGGTAGTGAATGAAGGAGGACACCAAACCATTACCTAGCCTTAAAATGCCTTTGATTAAACCCTCACTTTACCCACTATAGACGCGGTCAATTAAAACATAAATCCAAACATCACAAGACAATATTTCGGGGCCAATTCTCTATCCCCAGTGGAGTCGCCAGACTGTGGGACACAGAAACTGGGCGACGCCGTTCCTAGGCTCGCGGCCTAGCTGGGAAGTACTAAATAATATGGAGTCGCCACCCGGTGTGAACCGGGACAAAGATTTAAGGCCGCACTCACCCCTCGCAAGGGAAGACCTCAAACCGTTGGGTTCGGAATGGTCCCTTACTCATGTCACTTGTAATGAAAGGATTTATGTAATAATTTAAACAAGCTGAAGTAACACTTATTTCTAAGGGTATCATGCTTCTAAATTCATATGCATACATCAACAAGTTCATCACAACATGCAACATCACATGGCAATCTCATGAACATATTTCAATCCTATGATATGGAAAACTAAGAACAACATAATCATGCTTGAGTACTATCTCACGAACCCATTAACCAAATAACATGCTAACAGCCTAATCATGCTTGAATACAATCCCAAAAAACACATAGAATGGATAAATGCAGGGATACAAATAATACGGTTGGCTATATGACACAAGAAAGATCAACCAAGAGGCAATTATGCATGAATATGATAAGACAGACTCAGTTCAGTGTGTGCGCGTTCGTGTAGCGTTCGTAAACGCGTTCGAACGAAAATGAGACAGAATGCTTACGTTCGAGTAGCGTTCGTAAACGCGTTCGAACGGAAATGAAACAGAATGCTCGCGTTCGTATGGCGTTTGATAACGCGTTCGAACGAAAATGAAACAGAATGCTCACGTTCGTATGGCGTTCGTAACGCGTTTGAACGGAAATGAGACCTGATGCATGATAAGGCAAAAATGTATGCGCGTTCGAGTTGCGTTCGTAAACGCGTTCGAACGGGAACAGACCTGATGCATGAAATAGGACGCAATACATAAACAACAAAATAAAGGGGCGCGGCGAAGTACTGCCGTAAAGGTGGCCTTTTGGGGCTCTTGATCTCTCAAAGAGAGGACCTTTAGACCAACATACTAAGCCCATGCGCGTCACATCACATCATGCATACAAACATAAAGACAATCATATTATTCTAAGTATGTCCGATTGAACGTGTCTTGCATCCAACCGAACACACATCAACCGGTGCGGCAAAGCATCGTGGTAAAGGGCTTTAACCCCTCCCCATAGGGGATCTTTCATTCCACTTACTAAGCCCATGCGCTCGATTGAGTCATGCATAAATACGCGACATGCAGAATTTAAGTGATGAAAAATAAATAAATAAAAGCAACACAAAACAAGAGAAGGTGCCGTTTACTCAAGTGGTACGTGGAGTTGTATCCCATGTACAGACCGCACTACCGTCCATTCGGATTCGGCTACGGAATTTACGTCTGGGTTTCCATCCTATATACCACAAGAGAGACGACACTCTTCCATTTCATTCAAGCCACAACATGCATCCAAAAACGACTCTCATGCGAATAGAATTCAATAATAATAATAAAAAAACGAATATAAACTAATGAAAATGTACCCTCAGGTCTAACCTTTTAAATCACCTCTCGGATGTACGGTACACGATCGTCGGAAGGGTGGATGCTCCGCAACTCTCCCGGTTCACTGGTTCACTGTTCTCGTTCGTTGTCTTACTGTTTTGAGTCGTCGTTCTCCGTCTTTGGCTATTGTTTCCTTGTGGTTCCGCTGTCGTTTCCTCTTTATCTTTTGCTTACTCTTTTTTGGGTGTGTTCCTCCTGTAATTTTTATGTGTGTTGTGTATGAGTTAGGGGCTAGCTAGCTACTCTATGGTTGAGAAGGTTGGTGAAGGGTTCTTTTTATAGGCAAATGGTTGGGCTTGACAAGGAAAGGGATTTGATTTGGTTTGGTTAAGGGAAGTCAAAGGATTTGATTTGGTTTGGTTAAGGGAAGTCAAAGATTGAGGGGGGACAAATCTTGGCTAGATAGGGAAGGTTGAATATTTGATTGGCTTGGATTAGGAATACAATATTTTAAGTTTGGGAATAATCTTATTAGATTGGGAATATAATTGGTTGATTGATTTTAATTAGGCATGATTATACTTTGATTTAGTGTGTGATTTGTTTAATTTAGGCATGATTTTAGTTTAAGTTGGTAATTGTTTATTTTATGTTTGGTATATGTTTTATTTAATTATTTAATTATTTTAGTTATTATATTATTTAGTTAATGTTTTAATTAATATTTATTTATTTAAGTTGGGATGTGTTTTATGGGCTTTGGGGGGCTAATTGGGCTGGATGTGAGGCTAGCAGCAAAACCAGAATTACCGACACCGTTCGAACGCTTCCTCGAACGCGGCACGAACGCCCGCAATCCGTTTGACGTTCGAACGTAAACACGAACGCGGCACGAACGAAAACAGTGAACCTTGTTTATTCTGAATTTCCCCTTCCGATGTCCGTTTCCCGTGACCTCCGTGACTTAAAAGGTAGTGTCTCCAAAATGAGACTCATCATAGGGACATGTGTAAAAATGCAGTGCCTACAGTAATGTAGACACTTGTATTTTTGCATGAAAGCCCAATGATGAGCCTCGTATCGAGGCACTACCCGATAAGTTGCGGAAGTCGCGGGAAACGGACGTCGGAAGGGAAAATTTTAAAAAAAAATACATCAACAAATTTAACTCGCTAATTGGCCTCAGGTTCGCCCGATTTATCTCTGTTTTAAAATTTTAGCCTCGGCCCAAAACCCTCGCAACTCATCTAAAGCCCAATCCAAAAATATTAAATCACATTTAAAACACATGTCACAAATTAAATTAAATCAAATCAAATCCAATTAAAATCAAAATAATCCTCTTCCTAATTAAATAAATTCATTCCTAATTTAAATAAATCACTCACCAAATTAAAGAAATTCCCCCAAAAATACAAATATTATTTCCCTAAATTAAACACACACATAATTACTTAATTTGTTTCCTTTTCAAAATCCATGCACAACCCTAACCCTAGGATACCATTATAAAAAGAAACCAAAATCCAAACCATTTTCCCTTGGCCCTGACTGACAAGGCACTATAAAAAAACAAAACAAAACCCATCTCTCTCTTCCCCTCAACTTTTCAGCAATAACAAACACAACAACAAACCCTAACATACTCATCTCCCATGCACACACCACTCACGACTCTCTCCCTTGCTTAACCCCACTCTCGGCACCCCACTCAATCAACCTTCTCCACTCTATCACGAGCCATCACACTCCACGCAGCAAACAGACACCACTCTTATCACCACAAACAACAAAACCAAATACCACTTGCATCCCTCTCCCTCTCTCTTCTCGACAAACCCTCAACCTGAATGGTGATCCTTCAGAGGCTTAGGCTCTTTTAGGTATTGGCTTACCAGAGGAGGCTCTTATTGAGGCTTTATCAAAAAATTCTTAAGTTGAATGTAAGCTTACCGGATGGGGTTCCTACTAGAGCTTTAAGCATTCAAAGTTTTATAAGCTGGGTATAGGCCCACCGGAGGATGCTTTTTGGGGCTTAAGCACCCAAAAATTTCAAGTTGAGTGTAAGCGCACCGGAGGGTATTCCTTCTGAGATTTAGGCACCCAAAATTTCATATGTTGGGTATAGCCTCAATGGAGGATGCTCTTACCGAGGCTTAAGCACCCAAAAATTTCAAGTTGAGTGTAAACACGTCGTAGGGTGTTCCTTCCGGGGCCTAAGAACCAAAAAATATTTCCTGAGAATCTTGGCTTTTGGTTTTTTAATTCATTTATTTTTGTTTGGACAGCCGAATTTGTGGGGCTTCTGTCCTTAATTGGGAGAAGGGTTCCGGAATAACTCTGGAAATGATCCCCTCTCAATTTTATTAAGTATTTCACATACATCATTTACATTTGTATATTGTACTTGTTCTTTTCTGAAAGCTTATTCATACAAGGTTTTTACATTTACATTTACATAAAATTTTCTTAATTTACGAATAAACTAGTGCTTTCGGTTGCTCTTTTTTTAGGATTATGTCACCCTTGATTTGATATTAACTGATTGTTTTAGAGTTCGGAGTGCCTTCTGTAATTTCTGATCCGAAATTTAGTTTATTTATGGAAATGTGATCATTTCAAAATCTGGTTCTCAGATTGAATAATTACTGAAATTGATCTTTGGTTATTTCACACTATTTCTTCTTGATTTGTCAAGAATCTTATACTCTCCACCTTCAAAGTGTTAGTTTTTCAAAATATTTCGTGGCGATGATAGGTAAGCTCTTCATCACTCACGTGTTGCATACAATATTCTGGAAAGTTGTTTCTCATAACAATTTCATTTCCATTTGAATTTTAAAAAAAATATAAATACTTTTAAAAATTGATTTTTCCTTCCCAAGTACATAATACAATATTTCTCATTGTATTTCTCATAAATTCATCAATGACGATGCATGCAATATGTTCCTCTTGTCAACCAATTATACATATCAAGATTTTCTAATTATGTGATGCATGGGTTGAAATTCCAATATGTCAATCTTGTATTTATGTGAAATATATATGCACGAGTTCAGGTTCCCTACTAGGTTGTTAGCCTTAGGCTACTATGAACTCACTCTCTTTATTTCTCCCTCGGCATACTCAGACGTACTTCAGTTTTCGGTATATGAGGTGGAACTCGAGTGCAATAAGTCACATATTTTTGGCATTAAACCATTTGTGCTCACCATCTATTCATTACACAGACTTATTGAGCATATTAAAGTTTCCTCGTGCAAGTATTTCATACAATAATGACATAAATTCCAATTCTTATATAAACATTTCATGTCTTAAATTCAATTTAATAATTCATGATGCATGCATGTAATAATATGACAACTTTTCCATGAAATCCTTACTGAGAAGAACATGACGTCAATTTGATGAAGGCGGTAAAAATAGGTGGTAAGATTTCGTACCTCTTAATGGATTTTAGGTTTGATTCTCTAAGGTCCAATTCTGAACCGGGCCGAACAATTGGTGCTTGATGGGCCAATAAAAGATTTCTGCAAGATTAGCACTACAAATTTTAAGTTAGAATTGTTCTAAAGTTCAATTTATAGTCTTTTTTCTTCTAATATTTTTTTTTTTAAAAAAAAATTCTATGTTCTTTTTATATTTTTGTTAATATTTTTCATATTCATATTTTTTCCTTATGTTCGAACTGCCCCCATTTTTTTCAAGCTTATTGGCTTATATAGTGGATTTTAAGTGGATGTGTCAACACGTGTCCATTGATGAACTCATATGAGATGCATGCTGAACACATGTCATATACCACGTTGATATGTAAAATTATGTGACATAACACATGTCACTATGCATGCTAAATTAAGATTGCATGTAAAGATAAGTGGATTGCCAATAAAGTCCACTAACTTTGAAAGTACATTGAAGTGATTGACATCACTTCAGAATGAAAGTACACCAGAGTGACTGACATCAATTCGGAATGAAAGTACACCGAAATGACAGACATTACTTCAGAATGGCTGATATCACTCAAGAATAGCTGATATCACCCCGAAATAGCTGATATAACCTCGAAATGACTTATATCACCCTGAATTTGTTGATATCTAAGTTTCCTCGAGGGTTACGGGAGTTCCAAAGATCTTCTAAATTTTCCCATCTACTAAAATTGTACACATATAAGATTCATTTGTGTGGCGACACGTGACCAATAAAGTAGAGCTAAAATTAGGCATGTATAACTATGCATATATGTGTGGTAGAAAATTATAAAAAAAATGAGTATAAAAAATCAATAATAAATTTAAATTTCGTTTGTGTGTGTGTATATATATATATCACAAAATGAAAAATAAAATATTTAAAAAAGAGAGAGAGATATCATGGTCATGATCATATGGTCATGAATTAAATAATTTAGTTTAAAGTGTGTGATTTAAATTCTCAGTTGTGTGGTTCCACTGTTAACAATCAAAGCAAGTTTCTGCCTTGCATTGCATCTCCTGCTGTAGTCGTCTATATAACTTTAATTCAGTGGTATAAATTAATTTTTACAAAAAAATAATAAATATATATATATATATTCTAATGTAAATAAATTAAAATTATTTAATTAATAAATAATATATTTTTTATTAATTTATAAAACATTTATTGCCACGCCACTCTCCTGTATATAAATAATAATAAAACCGTGCTTCGATTTTCACTATTGCTTTCATTGAGACAAACCAAAACACAAACACAGCACAGCATCACACAAATATCAACAAACAATCAATCAATTAAAAACCGGAGTGAAAGACAAAGGCAATTCGTCGTAGTAGCAGCCAGCACAGCAGTTTGTTCAAGCAAATGGTTCAGATGAAAAAGCTTCGAACTAGTCGCAAATTCGTCGACAAACCTGATCTTTTCTACGGACTTCCCGACGATCTCGTCGAATGCATCCTCTCCAAGCTCATCTCCTCCGCTTCTTCCCCTTCCGATTTCATCACCGCTCTCACCACGTCCGTACATTCACAGTCACATGCGCGTCCTTTGTATTTCATTTTCTTTGAACTTGACTCGATCATTTTCTTTAAACAGATGCAGAAGACTGAACCGTTTAGGTCTCCGTCCAGCGGTCTTGTCACAAGCCGGTCCGAGATCACTCGCCGTCAAAGCTAAAAACTGGTCAGATTCAGCGCACCGTTTTCTCAAACGCTGCGTTTCCTCCGGTAACCCCGAGGCTTGCTACACTCTCGGCATGGTCCGTACACATTCTTATTTACTTAATAAATAATTTTTATTTTATTTATTTATTTATTTTAAAAAAATGTCCTTTTAACGTTCTTATTCGTTTTTAACCGTTTCAGATCCGATTTTACTGTTTACAAAACCGAGCGAGCGGAACATCTCTGATGGCCAAAGCCGCGATCAAGTCACACGCGCCGGCTCTGTACTCACTCGCGGTGATACAGTTCAATGGCGGCGGAGGAGGAAAGGAAGAGAAAGATCTACGAGCCGGCGTTGCTCTTTGCGCTCGAGCAGCCTCTCTCGGCCACGTGGACGCCGTACGCGAGCTCGGGCATTGCCTTCAGGACGGCTACGGCGTGCGCCAAAACATCGACAAGGGACGCCGGTTACTAATCGAAGCCAACGCACGTGAGTTCTTTCAGTCGTTATCTCAGACGAGGACACGTCAGCAGAGTACCTGCTTCCATCTCGCTCGCGTCACGGGCGCGCAGATTTCGTGTAGTCTGTTGTTGAGTGATTTCGGTTACAATGTGGACGCGCCAGAGGTGCACCCGGTGAATGAGTTTTTGAAAGAGTGGTTCGAGTCTGGGGAGATTGGGTCAAGGCAAGCAGCCCATGGGCTGAGGCAGTGTTCGTATAGCGGGTGCGGGCGACCCGAGACCCGGGTTCGTGAGTACAGGAGATGTTCGGTCTGTGGGAAAGTGAATTATTGTTCGAGAGCGTGTCAAGCGATTGATTGGAAAGTGAGACATAAGAAGGATTGTGTGCCACCGATTGATCCGTTGATTGATGGTGATGGAGCCCAAGGAATGGTGGAGATTGCACCAGCCCAGAATGTGGGGGCCATTGATGATATGGATTAAAATGGGAAATTTTGTAGTTTTAATTTGGATTTTACACACTATATATATCTATGTATATCAGTATATGTATAATTTCGTTTATGTTTATTTATTATTATTATTTTTTTGAATTAGGACATTTCTTTTCTTTTTTTTGAAATCCTTGGAAATTAAGAATGGCAACGGGCCCGAGCCGGGCCCTCATTTTGAAGTCTGGCCCGGGCTTTTTTCACCCTGAGCCGAGCCAAAGCCTGACCAAGCCGGGCCAGACTCGGGCTTTTCTGCCATGTATATTAGAAATCCCGCCGTCAAACCAAAACCTCGACTGTCTCAGGTTCTTACGATAAATTCACTCATTGAATTCGAACCCAAAACTTTCAGGTGAGATCTTGAATCATACATCACATAGAACAATATACACATAATACATTTATAAAAAAACCTAACACTTAAATCTCTATATATTATGAAATCCCTATAACCTATTTAAGCCTTAGAACTAGAAAAAAATAATATAATATATAAAATAGATCTATAAGGTGAAGATCCATAATTCTGTGCCTGCTGATGCAAAATCCATGTACCCACAAAACACAGGAAAAAAAAAAGCAACAAAACTCCAACGCATAATAATATTTGATTGGATTTTACCAACCATCATGTGGAAAAAAATACTACAAAGGTGGAACCCCTTATTAAAATCAAACATAGCAAAACAAAAGAAATTCCACACATATGAGAGAAAGGGAAGAAGAGATGAGGATGAGATAAAATGGGGAAAAAAGTTGAGCAGGTGAAAGAACAAAGCAAAAAATACATGCTAAAAATTAAAAAGCAAGGCAAAGAAAACGTAGAGCTGAGAAGAAAAAGATAGAGGAAGAAGGAGATAAGAAAAAGATAGAAGAAGAATAAAGGTGAAAGGGAGAAGAAGAAGAAGAAAAAAATAAAGAAAAAAGACTGAGAAATAACGGGAGTAGAGGAAGAAAACCCTGCCATCCGGGAAAAACTTATATATAACGGTCTATTTTAAAAATAACTAATCGAACTAAAAAGAAAAAAAATAATTGAAATACGTATAAAAATCGTTTCTATATAAATTTTTCTCCAATCACTAGTCTATGGTAGGAATGGCAATGAGTAGGGTATGGTGCGGGTTTGCCATTACCAAACCCGCACCCGCATATGTAAATAAATTACCAAATCCGCATCATACCCGTTGCAGGTTTTAATTTTCATTACCAAACCTGCACCACATATAAAAAAAAATTATCAAACCCGCATTGGTACCAAACGGATTTTTTGCGGGTTTTTAAAATATTGAATTACTTTGTGTTCTTAATAATATAATTTTTTTAATTAAATAATTTATTTTTAATTGCTAGCTGTAGTTTTCACATTTGTTTTTCATTTGACATATATAACATGCAATGTATGTACATACAGTACATAGATAACATAATGTATGAAAGACTCGGTATCATATGTTTATTTTTTCATATAAACATAATTAAAACGAGTTCTTCTCTTCATAATTATAATGATCTAAGTTAGCCAACTCAATCGACAATAAGCTAAAAAGTAATCACCAACATTTGGTCATATTTTTTTATGCTAAGTGTAATGAAAGTGATGTTTATAAGGCTCAAGTGATGAAAGTGTAATGAAGAAGCATGAAAGCTACTGAAGTTGCAACAAATACTAGCTCTCCTGTTTCTGATCATTTGAACTTAATCCAAGTTTTCGTATTATAATTTTATTAACAAGTGTGATTAAAAAATAACAATAATAGTCATGCAAAAAATCTTCAGTTGGGCAGGTTGCGGGCTGCGGCTGAGTGAGAGTGTGGAAATGTGGATTAGTGTTTTAGATTTTGTTAGTTGTTTTTATATGAAGGTTTTTTTATATTATCCTAAAATATTAATTAATAAAAAATAATATTGCGGGTATGCAGATACCCGCAGCGGATACCCACATTTTTTCTTAAATATCAAACCTGCACCGCACCCGCAGCGGGTTCTGCTTTAAATTACCAAACCCGCACCGCACCCACTAATATATTTACCAAATCATACCCATTGCGGACGAATTTTTACGGATTTGCGGGTAAAATTACCGTCCCTAGTCTATGGCAGGTGCTGTAAAATCATGTATGTGTTTTGTTTCTTTTTTGTTTCGATAGTTTTTGGTTGCTGTCATGTCCCACAGTTATTATCGTTCTAAGTTTAGTTTTAGGCTATATGTAAAGTAACCCAAAGATAGTTGATATTGATTCAAATATGTAATTTTTATTATTAAATATATAAATTAAATCATTAAATATATAAATTTTATTAATAAATATTAAATTTTTTAAAACATGAAATTAATTACATATTTATTGATTAAATTTACATTTTTAATATTTTAAATTACATTTACGTGATACTATTGAGGATCATAATAATGATTTAATTTTAACAATGGAAATGTTAGATTCGGGTGAGGAATTCCAATACATTTGATATTGGAGTCTATTCAAATATGATTTGAATTTTTTGATTTTGATATAATAATCTATTTTTAAAAATAAAAAAATTTCTTTTAAAATTTTCTTATTACTTAACACATGGGGTTGTTAGGTAAAAGTAACTGCCTGTAATTCATTGACTGAAATGACATTTCCTTTTAAGTTGTTAGAAATTTATTGGAAATTAAATAGATATACGGGTAGTATAGAGTAGTTCAAAAATATAATCATACTTTTCAGGGGAAAAAAATAAAATAAAATAATATCCTCACGTTTCGGAAATTTCCAAAATTGCCTGGTTAGGTGGTAAATTGTTGGATATACCAAAATTGATTCTTTCTATAGAATTAGGGGAAGTAAATTTCAGTTTAAATTAAATTCGTGAAATTAAGGGAATCTATGGAATAATGTGTATCATTATCACTTTTTTTTTTTAATTTCTCGAAGTGTGATCCAAAAGAAAGTGATTATGATGCTAAAATATTTTACTTCCAATAGAAAAATATGATGAATAAATGGTGATTTATAAATGATATTATTAAATTTTAATTATGTTAAAAAATAATTACGATGCGCTTTTTAAATATTTTTATGGTGGGAAAAATTAAAATTTTTAACTTTCGTAAAATTCAATTTTTGAAAGAAATCATGAATAATAATTATAATTTCTCATCATTAATCAAACGTTTAAAAATCATCACATATCGAATCAAATATATAACAATAGCACCGTGGCCTAGAAGGGAAAAAAATTATTATTTTTACCAGGTTGTGCTGGTGGGCCTTGGGTAAATGGCATACAGTATATGTTAATTACTGTTTCAATGTGATTATCAAATTTAGCCCCTTAGATTTTGTTATTCAACACACAAGGAACAAAATTCACAATTTTATATTTTTAATACATTTTTTTTAATTAAAGCGAAGTCATTAAAAAACAGCAATAATTTTTTTTTTTAATAGAATTGGAAAAAAAAATCTACAAGCAAAAGAGAATTTTTCTAAATGTTTTTTAGGCCATGTTTTATGGAGCGTTAACATTAACGTTGAGACACTCAACTACACTCATTCTTTAACGATAGTGTTAACACTTACTCTAGTGATTATTTCATAATTTATAAATTAACTTATACTATCTGCCAAACGCACCCTTAAAAACCATAATTCTACCTTAGACAGTGTTTTTTTTTTTTTTTTTTAATGTTTTGTGTCACTAAATACTAATTTCTTAACTTAGTTTTTAACCAACGGTTGGTTTTAGGCACAAAATAAATAACATAGAATAAACTTATCATGCTTTTACACAACTAAAATGGAACAATAAATTTGTGTGGTGGGTGTCTATAAATATCGATATTTTCTGAACTGGATCAAATCAATCTATCAAGCCTGTTCAATCGGAAATCAGTAATGAGTCTGATACAAAAAATCTTTAAATATCATACCTGTTTAAAATCAGTCAAAACCGATGAATTGATCTGATTTTGTAGTTTTTTTTTTAAATTAACAGGATATATATATATATATATATATTGTGTAATTTGTATTTTTTTTTATAATTTTTAATTAAATAAAATTATTTCAATGATTTATTGGATATTTTAGATCACCGATTCAATCACATCACATGTTCGATTTTTAAAATTCAATTAAATATATGCCCTTATCCGACTTATTAAAGTTGAAGTCTACCCTAAAATTTGAAATAATAAACTCTCTACCCACAAGTGACCTTAATTGAACCCTCAACTTCAATAATGAAGCAAGAAGTTAACTAACTCAACCTCAAGACTGAAGGGATGAGCTTCAACAATCCAATTAAGAAGTTGTTGGTTACTTCATTTGTTAATTATATTATAGATTTAACTAATATCTAATTTAATATTCCTTTTGTCTTTTTAAAACCATGGATCTAAGTGTAAACAATTGAAACAAGTATGACTTGTGTGTCACAATTTTGAAATATTTGGCTTTTAATGATTTTTCAAAAAAACAAAAGGTACTGCAATGCCAATAACCCTTCCTCAAATTCCATAAACCCTAGCTCGTACAGAAAATTCAACTGCTCTGAAGAAGGACTATCGCTGAGGACGCGCCAATTTTCAAAGTCGAGGTTAGTTCTTCATATCTATTTATACTTCATTAATGTTGGCGTACCCTAAATTTTATCGTAATCGTTGGAAAATTTATTTTTTTATTAATATTATAACGCAATTTACAATTTTTTTTTTTAAAATACCGTAACTGTAACTGAAATTAAATTTGAATTTGAAGCCCAATAAGAAAACTAGAGATGTCTGTAGTGGAGGGAAATCCATTGGAGGTGAAAAAATCTAGGGATAAAGAGGAAGTAGAAGAACAAGGAGAAGGGGAGGGAGAAGATGAAGAGCTTGCGTGGTCGTCGGATTCTGAAATAGGAGAGGCATTGGATTATTTGGACTATAAGGATGATGGTGAGTCAGTGGATGGAGCCCTTATGATCAATTCAAGGCGGCCCAATGCACACGGAGGGCTTCACTCTCGCCATAATGCATCACCACTTCAACCTCTATCGAATCGGAACCAGAAGTTCACCAATCACATTCGAGCTTCTCCTTTAGAGGTATAAAATCTGACCTCCTTTTCATTTTTCAGTGCATTTCTTTTTTATTGTAATGATTTGTATTCAAGTCTTAAGAGTAATGATGGTGCAGGAATGGGAGGGGAGGATGAATGTTGGCATGTCAAATTCAGTGACAACTGCTATCCGTGAAAGTGTCCGAGATATGGCCATTGGTAAAACTAAAACTACTGAAAAAGCAGACCGTGCGACTGTTGAGCAGGTCAATATTGTCTTATTCAATTCAGAAATCTATATACATTCAAAGATTAATCGTTGTTTGATGTTTGTGCATGAGCACTTGGTCACATCACACTGTACTTTTCTTGTCTGATTTGTTCTGTCTTTTTCCAGGCCATTGATCCTAGAACTCGAATGGTTCTTTTCAAAATGTTGAATCGGGGTGTATTTCATGATATTAATGGCTGCATTTCTACTGGAAAAGAAGTATGTAGTGCTGCATTACCTTAATATAAGGCAGTTTTAAAATTTAATTGAAGTTCACCTATCAAATGTCCCATTCTCTTGTTTAAAACATGCACCAGTTTCAATTGTTTTAAAGTCTTGGCGTTTGATGAACGTTTCTTCTACATCTGATGCTTGTGTTTTTGTTTTTGTTTCTGTTTCTTTACAGGCTAATGTTTATCATGCAACCAAAGCTGACGGTCAAGAACTAGCTATCAAAGTGTACAAGACTTCTGTTCTTGTGTTTAAGTAAGTTATTTTCATTATTTTTTCCCTTACTGTTAAAGATCTGATGCTAGTTAGAATATTTGTGTTAATGTAACTGTTTTATGATAAATGTTTATGGAGCTGCTTTTGGAGCTAGACGATAAATAACATGAATATATGTACTATTATTTCACTCAATTATGATATTCTTCGTTAAGGCAGCTTCATGTGTCTAATTCGCGTTCGTGTATCATTTTTCTCCCGAGTTTCATTTTTCCTATAGCTAACGATGCTATTTATTTTTTTGTTCCTGAATAACATCAGGGACCGAGATCGGTATGTGCAAGGTGACTATCGTTTCAGATATGGATACTGCAAGCACAACCCTAGGAAAATGGTGAAAACATGGGCAGAAAAAGAAATGAGGAATCTTATGAGGTAATGCTGGCACAAAACTTAAACCGGGAACTCTTTCTTTTTATTTGACAGCAAAACATGCAGAATCGTTACTTAATTGATAATTGTTGGTGTTTGTTTCTCTGTAACATATCTACCACAGAATGAATGACCTTATGATATATTACGGACCTGGTTTATTGTTAAATTTGTGTGCTTGTTGTCATTTGCAGATTGAAGGCAGCTGGAATTAGATGCCCAACTCCATATCTTTTGAGACTTCATGTTCTGGTTATGGAATTTATAGGTACCCGGTGTGTGTGTTTGTGGCATCATTCTTATCCATTGTTATTTGCAATTTTGGTTCTAAAGATATAAATGAGTAGGATTTCATAGTTGTTTGTCTGGACAATCTGGTCGTTCTTTCAGTCATTCAGAATTTAACCTTGAGCATGAAATTCAACCTTTTTTTCCCCAAAATCTGATGAACATAATAGGTCAAATTAATAACTTGATGGCCTAAATATTTTATTGAAGTTGTGTCCTATGTACTTTTTGTATCACCAAATTGCAAAAAATTTCCTGATGGTTTTAACGGTTTTATCAAAATTTTGAATTATTTCACTTAAAAGATATTTGATGGCATTGTTCGTACTTCGTAAGTTCTTGCCATTCTCACACTTTCTCTGATTGAAGCTTTTGTTGGTAATATTTTTTGTTACAGGAAAGGCAGGTTGGGCCGCTCCTCGTCTTAAGGATGCTGCTCTATCTTTGGACAAGTTACGTGAAGGTTATGTTCAGGTATCTCCAGTTCTGTCTTTGATTCTGAATATCTCAATGATAATACGTACATAGGCACTTGTCATTCCAAGATAATCCGATGTTTGATATTAAGATGATATAGGGGGTTTTAGGTGCCAATTACTATTAGTGAGTTCTCTTATAGATGTTCAAGTCTTGTGAAATATCTTAATTATTGCAGGAATATAGCATGGTTTGTAGGTAGCAGCAATTGCTTCAACCATCACATTATTTTAGTCTACTGAAAAGGGCTTCTTTGTATCTATAGTTGCCATAACCTTTTAGTATGTTTTTGACAGATGATAATTGAAATGCGGACATTATATCAGAAGTGCAAACTGGTGCATGGAGACCTCAGTGAATACAACATACTTTATTTTGAGGTACCACATATTATTTTCCCCATGAGGTGATTGTTTGTCTTGGATTTCTGATTTTCAAGTTTCTTCCTGTTTGCAGGGTCACCTGTACATCATTGACGTTTCTCAAGCTGTTGATCTTGACCATCCGCATGCCCTTGATTTCTTACGTGAGGACTGTGTTCATGTTTCTGTAAGGGATTTCCTTCTCAGCCTCAATTTCTTCATACTGAAAGAAAAATATAATGCTTTGTTAATAGGTTAACTTGTCTTGGGAATTGAGAGATGATTATTATCAGTAATGCAAATTTATCGACTTTGCAGGATTTTTTTAAGAAACATGGTGTGGCTGTTATGACAATTCGGGAGCTATTTGACTTCATAGTTGACCCAACTATTTCCGATGATTCCGTGGACGGTTATTTGGAAGAGGTTTGGTGACCTTACTTGTGCCTTAAAATTTCATAAAGATTTGGGGGATCTCCATTTTGAACTCTTGTATCTTATATGTCAGGTTCAGCAAAAAATTTTGGCTAGAGGAGATATATCTGCTGAAGATGAAATAGCAGACTCTGTGTTTGTACAGGTTAGTTGAATCACAAAATTGGAATAATCCTACCTCACCCCTTTTCATTTTTTTCATTTTCTTTTCCAACTTCACAAATCACAATGTACAGATGCATCGCATGAAATATATAAAATTGTGATGAGTCTTGGTTTTTTCGGGACTTGAAATTTGAAAAGGTGGAGACTCGTACATTTTAGTTCACATTGGCGATTGGTATATTCATATGTCAAGTGAGGTTTGACAATGGAGATAGAATTCGGCGGGACATAATTTAACTTGTTTTTTCTCCCTCTGTGTTCTTAGTCATACATACCGAAGACCCTAGAACAAGTAAAAAATGCCGAGGAAGATGTAATACGGATAACTAGTGGCAAGTATACTGGAGACATGTACTATAAGACAATTACCGGTCTAAAGGAGGCTCTCTCCAGACATTCTCCAGCAAATAAAGAGCAGCAACCGGATGCAAATTCTATAGAGGATTTAACTATCGGCCCAGTTGGCGATTCTACTTGTTCGGAGACTGGATCCGAATCTGAAACAGAAGATGGTGAAGAAAATTCAGATGAAGAAAAGGATTCATCGCCTGAAACTGATACAAAGGCACCTATTGACAAGAAAGCTGCGAGAAAAGAGAATAAAAAGAAAGTGAAAGAAGAGAAGAGGGAGTCTCGTAAGAATAAAGTTCCTAAAGCTGTGAAGAAGAGGAAGAAAAAAATGGCTAAAGCTCACAAGACTAGGTAGCATAAAGGGGAAAAAATTTGCAGCTGCCGCTGTTCTATATGATCGGGAGGGCTAAATTTTTTGATAGCTGCACTGCGTCTTTATTTTATTTATCTTATTTTTTTTTCTTTCCCTCGCAAGGCATTTTGGATTGAAATCTCGTATGTTATGTTCAATATAGTAAAGGTACTACCTTGTGCATGTAGGGATGTAAGCGGATATGATATCCTTAATTTTTGAGATATATGTATCCGTAAGGAAAACTTATATCCATTAAAATTTTCGATGACATTATTCATATCTGTATCCGTACATCAATGTTGATATCTTTATTTGCCTAAAATATCTGAAAAAATAGAAAAATTAAAAATTAACTAGTGCATTTAATATAAATCCAATAATTCAATACAAATTTATTTAATTAATTTTTAAATATCAATTTTAATATAATTTCCACATTAAAGACCAATAAAATGCTTAAGATTTGGTTGTCAGGTCCTGAGTTCGAGTTCATGGGAGTATATATTGTAAGAGCCTGAGATAGTCAGGGGTTTTACTTGCTCCGTTTAAGTCCGGATCGGGTGTGTTTGTGACGGGGTGTCCAACGTTTCCAAAGTACAAATTTAGCAATTCAATACAAATTTGTTTAACATATTTTTTGAAGGCGGGAAAAATGAGAGAAAATATTATACCTTCAAGATGGTGGGGTTGACGGTTCATAGTCCAAATGAAGTGTCAGGCTTTGCTCTTGAAGTCCAATATGACTAGCTGTCGATGGTCAAAAATGGGAAAATTGATTCTGAGCGGTCAACGCCAAAAAACAAACGAAATAAATGAGTAATTCACGGTCTTTATCGTGGTTCCACAAACCAAGGGCCTACATCCACAAGTCAATCTTCTTAATGGTTCAAAAGGGGTCACTAGAGTTTTACAATTCTCTCATAATTTTCGCAGAGTTTCGGTCAAGATTTTTTTGGCCTCATTTTACAATAGATTTCCCCCTTATTTATATACTAGGGAGGCGTTTCAATAGCACAAAATGTGATAATCGTTGGAGATCATTATAGGCCATAATTAATCCGAATTTATTGTTATTCTAAGTTAATAACTGTTGGGTGATACTCCTTCCTTCATCGGGCTCTCGAGAACGTTTCAAGCTTGGTGGGATTTTGGGGTTGCGTGACCTTTGTACAACGATCTCGAGCTTATATGATTTAGTCATTCATGGAGTCCAGGTCGCATGAGATGTGTTTTACTCGCTCTATCTCGGGATATGTTGAGCTCGTGGATGCTCTATGGGATTGCCCCGTTCTGGGTGATTCCGACGAGGTTAATGGTGCCTTCTCGTGACCTGTGGCTCAGATTGGTGTTGGGTTTTGCGGGCTGAAAATTTTCCCAAATTGGGCTTCTTGTGCTAGCAGACATGTTTCATCTGATTGTGTCTGCTCTAGTCTTGAGCTCATTTCTGCCCATAACACTAGTTGTTGAGCATGCATGTGTGTATTTCTAGGGTTAGAATCTTCCGCAGTTTCTACGTGTGCAAGTCTTATTGCTAAGTAATGCAATTATGAATTAAATGTGTGTATTGTGCTTGAATTGAAATTAATTAGATTTAGTAGACTTGGCTAACCCTATTTCCTGTAAGCTCATTAGTTCATATAGGGTCATATGTGTAAAGGTGTCAACCTTCGATTGACACATGTCCGTTGTTAGACCGTCTCCTACACTTAGCATGAGTCATGCTCTAATATAATATTAGGTGTGATTGCACATGTTATTATACATGTTATTATGCATGTTAAACCATACTTGCATGATAAGATAAATAGATTTTTTTTTTTTCATTTTAATAGAAGATTATAATATATCTTCTTATTATAATAGGTAATAAAAAAAATTAATTGTAGAGATTAAGTTTCATGTGACACGATGAAAAAATTTAAAAATGTTTAACTTATATATATATATTATTTGTCGGATTATATGTGATATTATCAAAAAATTAATCGAATAATATAATATGTTTTATTGTTATAATAAGATTCTTATTTAATAGATTTATTAATTTAATTTTGCAATTTAATAGTGTTTTTGTAATTGTAATAAGATAGTATAATATGTTTTCTTATTATAATACAATTCTTATAAAATTATAATATGTATTTTTATTTGTGATAAATTTTTTATTTAATAAAAAATTATTTGTAAAGATATTTTAATTTATAATTTAATAATAAAAAATTAATTATAAAGGTTAATTGTAGATATTATGTGCCTTATATGTTTTTTATTTTAATGAGAGATTATAATATGCTCTCTTATTATAATAAGTTTCTTTATTTAATTTTATAAATTAATAATAAAAATAAAATATTAATTAATTTTTTAAATATGTTTCTTACTCTAATAATATATTATGTTTTTATATTGTAATATGTTTTTTATGTTAATAATTTATTATTTAATTTTATAATTTAAAAATAAAAATTAATTGTAGAGATATTTTAATTTTATAATTTAATAACAAATTAATTATAGATATTAGATTAATTGTAGATAATTTAATAATATTTTGTTAATATTAATAGGATACAATAATATGTTTTTTTTGTTATAATATAATTCTTTTAAAATTATAATATATATTTAGAGATTTATTAATTTAATTTTATAATTTTAATATGAAATTGTCACGTAGTGCGATGAAGAAGATTAAAATATTTAACTTATATATATGGTTACGGTGGAATCCTTAAACCGTCAACAACAATATAAGAACAATAATAACAATAACAATAACAATAACAATAACAATAATAAGAACAATAAGAACAATAACAATAAGAACAATAATAACAATAACAATAATAAGAATAACAACAATAACAATAATAATAACAATAACAATAATAATAATAACAATAATAATAACAATAATAACAATAATATAATAATAATAATAACATAACAATAACAATAATAACAATAACAATAATAATAATAATAATAATAACAATAATAACAATAATAATAATAATATTAATAATAATAATAATAATAAAAATAAAAATAATAAGAATAAGAACAACAACAACAACAACAACAATCTTATTGTTCTTATTGTTGTTGCTGCTGTTGTTGTTCTTATTCTTATTGTTATTATTCATATTCTTATTCTTATTCTTATCATCATCATCATCAATTAATTATTAAATAGTTATTAATTACTAAATCATTAATTTTTATTTTAATAATTATTGATTTTTTATTATTTAAATAAATACTTATTTATTGTTATTTTATTTATTAATTACTATTTTTTTAATGAGAGATTATAATATGTTTTTATTATTATAATAGATTTCTTTATTTAATTCTATAATTTTATAATAATAAATTTGAATATTAATTAATTAAATTAATATATTTATTACTTTAATGGTATATTATGTTTTTATATTGTAATAGGTTTCTTATGTTAATAACTTATTATTTTAATTTTATAATTTAATAATAAAAAATAATGTAGAGATATTTTAATTTTATAATTTAATAATAAAAAATAAATTATAGATATTAGGTTAATTGTAGATAATTTAATAGCATTTTTTAATATCAATAAGATACTATAATATGTTTTCTTATTATAATAGAATTCTTATAAAATTATAATATATATTTTTATAGTAATATGATTTTTATTTAATAAATTTAATAATTAATTTTAAAACTTTAATATAAAGCCGATACGTTGCACGATGATGGGGTTAAAAATGTATACCTTTTATATTTATATACACACAAAAAAAAAAACAGAGATATAGATAAAAATTATAAATTTTGTAGTATGAATATTTCTGCAACTAGTTTCTGGATCAAATACAAATACTTAAAATGAAGCCAATAGAAAAGTCTAATATAAGATTTGAGGAATCTATGACAACTCATTCATAATACTAATACAAAACAAACACATCGACCAATTGACTTGCAAAAGGATTCTGAAACTCCTACAGGCTATATAGCCGGTTACTTGTTTTCGTTTTCATTTTGCTCTCTCAAAGTGTGTGTTTTTGTTTTTGGTGTTTAAACAAGAATGGCGAGTCCAAGTTTATTGTATCTGTTGTCACTTGTGTGTTTACTGCAAAATCTGAAGTTGGGTCCTGTAACTTGTGCAGCTCATAGCGGTGGCAGTGTCCATGTTGGGGAGCAGCCGCTGTCGAAGATTGCCATTCACAGGGCCCTTTATGCTCTTAATGAAAATGCTTCTGTCAAAGCCTACCCATTTGACATTGGCACCAATAGAGTGGTTCTTGGCACCAATGGCATGGTTCTTGGCACCAGGGTAATGTATAATTTTATATGCTAGATTCCTTGTGTTCTAAGTTATTCTGTCAATCCTTGAATATTTGATGATGGTTTGATTTGGTTAATGTGCAGGGGGAGGATTCTCAATGGGTAATGGTGGAGCTTCAATCCCCTAACCCTTCTGGGGATGATTGGGTTGCAGTATTCTCTCCTGCAAACTTCAAGTTAAATCTACCCGCCACCGCCTTTTCTTTTTTTTCTTTTCTACTTTTGCTTAGTCTAAATTCATTGAGAGCTAACAGTCATTTGGTCATTCTGTGGTTACAGCTCCTCTACTTGTTCATCTGATAATGAATTTCACCTACAGTCTCCATCTATATGCACAGCTCCAATAAAGGTATGTATTATTACAGTCTAAACTTTTGATTGAGATGATTTGATATTAACTTCCATGGTCAATGCAACATATAAATGTATGGTTTCTTTTTGCAGTACAAATTTGCCAAAGAGTCTAATGCTGAATACACAAAAACAGGCAAAGCCACTGTGAAATTTCAACTGATCAATCAGCGGGCAGATTTCTCATTTGCATTATTTTCGGGAGGCCTGTCAGCTGTAAGTCTCTCGCATTCTTATCTGTTAGGTTTTGAAACTTCAAGTCTTATACTAATGATGCTTTGTATATTGTAACAGCCAAAACTGGTGGCAGTTTCAAATGCTATAAGATTTGCAAATCCAAAGGCACCCCTTTATCCGCGTCTTTCCCAGGGGAAAGCTTGGAATGAGGTAAGTTTATGTTGTTACAGAAAATGAATATAATGGACTTCATGTTCAATTTATGTTTTTGATCAAGCAATTTTGGATGATGCTCAGATGACTGTAACCTGGACAAGTGGTTATAACATTAATGAAGCTGTACCTTTTGTTGAGTGGGGACTCCAAGGAGATTCTCAAATTCGTTCGCCAGCTGTAACATTGACATTTGATAGAAACAGCATGTGTGGTATGTTTTGATATTATCATCAAGCATTGGTACTTTGGAAGCCATGGCAGTAACTAGATTGTTCCCATGACGTGCAGCTCCACCGGCAAGAACAGTTGGTTGGCGTGATCCTGGGTTCATACATACAAGTTTTTTGAAAGATTTATGGCCAAATGCAGTGTATGCATAATTAACTGGTTGTCTTAGCAAATGCAGGAGAGTATGAATGATATTTGTTACTGATGCCGCGATGATGATTGTTTTTTTCCAGGTACACTTACAGGATTGGCCATAAGTTACATAATGGTTACTTTGTATGGACCAAGAGCTATTCTTTCAAGTCATCACCATATCCAGGGCAGGACTCATTACAGCGTGTTGTGATATTTGGCGACATGGGAAAGGTAAATGTTACATTTGAATTTATATTTGAATGAAGTGTTGTATGACATTTGAATTTCTGCATAAGAGCTCAGTAAATGCTACATTCTTTCTGCTGAAGCATCTTCATTCTTCCGGGTACTTTTCAGGCTGAGCGCGATGGTTCTAACGAGTACAGCAACTATCAGCCAGGCTCACTTAATACCACAGATCAACTCATCAAAGACTTGGGTAATATTGACATTGTTCTTCACATTGGAGATATTACATATGCAAATGGATACATCTCACAGTGGGATCAGTTCACATCACAAGTCGAGCCTATTGCATCCGCTGTGCCATATATGATTGCAAGGTTTGCATCTTGAACATGTGTTTGCTAACGGGCAACTTGAATTTGTAACTTACAACAACTTATTCCTTCTACAGTGGCAACCATGAACGCGATACTCCAAATACAGGATCCTTTTATGATGGCAATGATTCAGGTGGTGAATGTGGTGTTCCTGCAGAGACCATGTTTTATGTTCCTGCTGAGAACAGAGCTAAGTTTTGGTAAGAACCATATTTCCTCAAAAGATCAAAGTTATATCAAATAACCCTCAAACCATGGCGGTCCTGGCTATAAGGCGACCCGCCTATAGTTCCATTGGGCCCCGAGGATACCAAGGCAGACCCTGCCTCAAACATTATATGATATTTCTCTTGCATTCACAGGTATTCAACAGACTATGGCATGTTCCGCTTCTGTGTAGCGGACAGTGAGCATGACTGGAGGGAGGGTACTGAGCAGTACAAGTTCATCGAAAAGTGCTTTGCATCAGTAGATAGGCAGAAACAGCCTTGGTTGATTTTTGTTGCTCATCGAGTTCTCGGTTATACTTCTTCCTACTGGCAGCATGCCGATTTTGGGGAGCCCATGGGAAGAGAGAGCCTGCAGAAGCTTTTGCAAAAGTACAAAGTGGACATTGCATTTTATGGACATGTCCATAACTATGAAAGAACATGCCCCGTTTACCAGGTATAGCCATGATTTCAATATATAATCTCCATAAGGAACATAATTTTAATCAATATGCTAAAAGAATGCACAGAGTCGCGCTTCGAGTAATTCGAGGTTCCTATGCTAACTTTTTTAAATCCATTGCAGCACCAATGTGTGACTTCAGAAGCAAGTCATTATTCAGGCACTTTCAAAGCAACAATTCATGTGGTTGTTGGTGGGGGAGGGAGCCACATATCAAAGTTTGGGCCTCTTAAGCCAGACTGGAGTCTTTACCAAGATGCAGATTATGGGTTTGTTAAACTGACAGCATTCAACCATTCATCACTTCTCTATGAGTACAAGAAGAGCAATGATGGCAAAGTCTATGATTCTTTCACAATTTCAAGAGATTATAGAGATGTGTTAGCTTGTATACATGATAGCTGTGAAGCTTCTACTTTGGCTAGGTGATAGCATAATATTTTGTTATAGTAATTTCTGATGCTTTGCTTGACCATAAACAAATATTTGTTGGGAAATTTTAGAAATAGATACATTGTTTTTAGGGAAATTTTTGAATGATTGCTGTTTCACTGTTGTCAATATTTCAAGATATGAATATAAAATTCAAATTCTATTCCTCATGTCGTGTGTGTTAAGGGAATCTGGAGAAGAATTTCTCCTATTTTAGGGAGTACAATCTGCCTGCCTTTTTCAATTATTTGACAATCACTTCGCCAATCAGTAGTATACTTATAAATGGTAGAAATGTGTGGGTGTTTATAGCGAGTGAGTACATAGTATATGTGGGTCTTCACGAAAATATCGAATTCGGTATTCTCGTATTGGATTATCTGAATCGTTAAAGAAGAAGACAATATCTTATTAATGGGCTGAATCATCACAAATAATATTAAAATATTTTTAACTCTACTTTTTAACATTCAAATTGTTATGCTACTACAAATACATTTCAAAAAAAAAAAAAATTATTTACCCGAAAATTATGTCAAATTGATGTCCGAAAAAACCCAATTCAAAATGACATATATTTAATTTTGGTCTTTTCATCTTTGAATTTAATCTTTGTAAGTATCATTTCGGACACAATTTTCAGACATTATAACAATATTATTTCAGAAAACTCATTAGTGATTTTTTTTTTTTTTGTTTTAATAAAAATAATTTTAAAAATAGTGTTAAATAAATCTTATAAAAAAATTAGTGTTTTTCATAAAAAAAATTCTCTCTCATATGACCCCGTCTTCACAAATATAGCGCGAGAGCAAACGCAAAAAAGCTTCCCATTGATCAATCGATGGAGCAAACTCTGTGGGGTCATTTGCCGCTACTAGTTAGGTCAAATTCGAAAGAATCAGTGGAGTACATTCTTCAAACCCTTTGGCGAACCCGTAAGACAGGGCTCCACGCCGCCGACCGCCACGTCATCTGCGACATCCTTCAGCTCCAAAACGACTCCGATCTCGACCCAGTATGCCTTTTCAACTCTCTCTACCTTTTCTTCATTTATTTTTTACTTTACCAAATCTTTATTGTGTTTAATTTGTTGTTGTGGGGTATAATTTGAACTTCATATATTTTTTTCTTGACTCTCAGTATATGTATATGTATATGTATAGACAGTGGCGGAGCCACTAAGAAGCGAGTGGGGTGACTCCGAATTTTTTTAAATGTGTCCTATACATTAATTAAAAAAAAAAAAAAATCTGGTTTGTATTGTTAATATATTTTGTAATCAATTTTCTGATTACCCCACTGTGTATAGATAACATTTTAAAGAGTTTTAAAGAATCTTGAAGAAGTATGGCTGCTAGAATTTTATGTTTTATTCTGCAGCTTTTGGTATGCCTGCGGACATTGATCAGAAGGTGTGTTTACGAGAACACTAGCAAGGATGAGATTCATAAGCTGTTTCCCAATGAGGTTCTGCCTGAATTACAAAGGCTATTGACACTTTTGTTGCAAAAGTTTCAACGAGAATGGCGTGAAGAGGTACTCAAGGACCAGGTCAGAGAGACATTCAAACTTAGAAACTGGTGCTATCTTACACCCAATTTGATATCTAATATGTATGACACGAGATTGAACTTTGTGTTTTTGATGGATGCTATTCAGGTTGGTCTGCCCCGACTAAAGACGATGACTTGGGACATGGTGAATCTTGAATCCACAGAAGCGGCAGACCCTGTTGCTGTTATCAATTTGAAGGTGACCAACTAACCATTTGAACTTTCAGTGCGAATTAGTGAAAGCATTTAGTAAAGAAGTTGCAAACATGTGAGATTTTGATTTATGCATTGTGCAGCTTCAAAATGATTCTAAGCCTCAGCCGCGAGAGTCAGAAGTGAAATTCCAATTGGCCAAAGATACTCTAGAAACCATGGTGAGGTCCATGCATCGTATCCGAGACCAGTTGTCTAATGTGGTAAGATGTTTTCATTGGATCTGCATTATATATTCCATCCGAGTTACTCATTGCAGGCAGAATCTCTTGTTTGTTTCTCTCAATACATTCTATTGTTACCAGGGGGATACATCAGATAGGCATTTATCTCAAGAAACCAATACAGCGTAGTTTACACTATGATTCAAATAGCAAGGTATATGTTCGACCCAAAATCTATTTTGCTTGTAGATTTCATTTGGTTTTGAAGCTGTTATGGTGAATAATTTTTCCAAATCTATCAAACATGTTAGTTTTTCTCTCTTTATTTGGTCGTAGGCTTGTAGCCATCCATGACTCATTTTGTTACTTCACCACTTCACTTGATGAGGATTTGCTGTCCTTTTTCATTTGTTCAAAGAGGCTTCGACTGGCTTCATTGGAATCACAGTAAATCAGTAATTGTAAATATGTTATGGCAGGCTGGAGTGGATGACTCGATGGCCTCATCTGGACGTGCCAGAATATCGAGCCAAAGCTTGTAGAATATCGGAAGAGCCACCGGATTGTCTCCTAATAAGTAGCATTTGGGGTAATGAGAAAATTTGTCTATCTATAATCAGCTGGCTTTTTTGTTTTAACTGGGGAATCTTGTATTTCATTCAGATTCTATAATGCCAAGACTAATAACTAACGAGGCTTCTATTCTCGGCTGCATTTATCTCAACATAAATTTCACAAGAAATCCAAGAAATATAGAAAGCCGATTCGATTAATTCTCATGAATTACTAACTATTCATATCAGAAGGAACAATAGCAGGGTTCCAATTATTAAACTAATTTCCAGGAAATGACTCCCATGGAGTTGGTGGAAACAGGAACATGTACAAAAGATCTAGCTCAGCCGAGCAATCACTACATAACCTATTTTACAATCACTACATCCAACCAGCCTCCGCACCGGAAAATTCTACACGTCATCCATATAACAATCCACTAATATCTTATCACACGTGTTACAATATTAAAATTGCATGTTGTAGGTGTTCAGAATTAGCCATGCAATCAGAGATTCGTAGAGATTCGTGTTGATATGTAATTGAATCTTCCCCAGCAAGCCTCCTCAGTGGAACTGCTGCAAACAGATAGAGATCCACTGGGAGGGTGACATCTGTCATTGTACTGTTGTACTATTAGACAAGAGGAGTTAAGACTTGACAGTTACCTCTGAAGACCAACGACCTCAGGAGACAACTTGAACCCAACTCTGAAATAATATTACCCCGGAATCCGAAGACCTCTGGAAAAATTGAGGTTTGACCGGAGATGTTAGGCTCCGACCCTGAAGTGACATTACTCCGAAGTAACGTCACTCTGGGGTCATATTATTCTGAAGTGGAGGAACTCCGAGTTGATTCTAAACCGATCTAGACCTATTTCGGAGAGGCTCACTCTTAGTACATCGGAAATATTTCGACCTCAACATTAGTACCCTGGAGTATATGATGTCACATACATCTTCATCTGAGATTAGTAGAATTTAATGACAATCCACTTATCTTAACATGCAAGCATATTTTAACATGCATAATAACATGTGTGGTTATACCTAATACCATATTAGAGCAAGTACCATGCCAAATGTACACCATGCATCTGAAGAGCAGTCCAGTTATGGACAAGTGTCAATGAGAAGTTGACACATATACACGTATAACCTTATATAAGCCAAAGAACTTGTAGATAACGGGGGTCGGTTGGAATAATTGATCACTCACTAATAGAATTAGAGTATTAACATATTGCATATTACACTTTAATTAACAACTTAATAGCAAACTGATAAGTGTATGAAAATGTACTTTGAAACATCACTAATCTAGGCTTATTGTTAAGTATTTAGTTATATATTTTATGTTTTAGTATATAATTCTTATTGTTATATTAATTTAGAAATATTTATTATTTACACTAATTTAGTGATTTTTATTTATAGGAATATTAATACACGGATCCGGGGACAATTGTAAATGCATAGGACGCACACAGGAGCCAAGAACGCGAAGAGCAAAGATTGGACTGGTGCCGCGGCGCCACAATCCCATACAAAATCCAGGGAGTATGGCGCCACGGCGCTCGTGTGAATTGAATAAAGAAGAAAGCAAGTGGGGCCGGTTTGCAAGAGAGAATGAGTTGCAAAAATTTGACTAAATAAAAGAAAAGTCCACGTGGTCTTGGAAAGAGAAAGGATTTGCAATTTGACCAAAACAAGAAAAGAGGAAAGTAACGTGGGGCCCTCCCTTTGCTTTGTTGTTTGATTATACAAAATTAATAAAAAAAAGAAGAACAAAAATAGGGCTACGTGAATTATATATAAAGAGGGGGCTGACTTCGTGAAGGAGGCAGCCTTTGCTGCGCATAATTGAAAAAATAAAAGAGCAGAGCCGAGAGAGAAGAAATCAGAGCGAAGAAGTCGGGATACGGAGCCGTGATGATTTAGAACAATATTTATCTCAAATCCCGGGTTAATTTTATTTCTTTTATGGGGAACTAATTCCCTAGGCAAAGCTAGGGATGGACTCTTGTGTTGGATTTTTATTATTTGTGTTTTTGATTCCTACGAACCTTTTTATCGTTTAATAAAATTAATGGTTATTATTTTCTATCATCTTTTAATTTATTAATCCAGAAATTATATTTTGTCAAATCTCATATAGATCCAGTCATGCTTCTTCTATGTGTGGTTTGCGAATTTAATTGTGACTGGTAAAGTTGTTTTGCGTGTTGGTCTTCTGCTGCAGTATTGCCTGAGGGTATATTGTCGACGTTAGATAGCTCGTAATGATGACTTTTGTGTGCTGTTAACATAGGGAAAATAATAATTAATTACCTTAGATTTTGAATATGTGTAGAATTGAATATTTTCCGGTTGTTGGTTTGGGATGTGAAACCTTCAATTGTGTAATAAAATGAATCAATAACTAAATATAGGAGTTCGATGCAAGAGGGATTCCCGAAGCTTTGTCATATCTCTCTTCCGTTATCTTTTCAATATTTTATTTATCTTTAATTTAATTACCAATTTTTATCACTTTATTTATTAAGTTACCGTTATTGTTTTTGTTTAAGTAAATCAGTTCTTGTAACCATCTCTCTGTGGAATCGACACCCCAACTTACTGCGATAACCGCGAGTCATATTTGGGCGTAATCACAAACGTAGTAGGATGACCAAACAATAGGTTCGTACATACCCAAATTAAATTACAGAGAGCTTCCAGATAAAGTCCATGATTTAGTTGGATTTCTTACGGATCAGGCCCAACAGATCATTTTTACCACCCACACATGTAATAAAAGCACTTCTCTTTAAACAAATTTTGGGGAAACAAGTTTGTTTTACTAATTACCAAATTAAAATCACTAATCCAAAAATTAAACACATCATTAC